>OX465036.1:5534003-5571503 GCA_949841015.1 Aplysina aerophoba | reverse complement strand
TCAAGACCAGGCCTAGGTTTACTATATTTTCAGATTTGGCAAATACTTAATTGAGCCCAACTGTATTCATAAATGTCAAAAGAATCAAAGGTCACCTACCCATATGAGAAGCAGCTCTTCTCTGCAAAGTCACATCCAAGACATTGTCCAAACCTCAGAGGGGAGGCCACACTGTAGTCCACATCATACCAGCTGGAGGAGGAACAACATATATTATACGGATTTGCTAAAGGGAACGACCACAGGCATGGGCTGAAAAGTACATTTATATGGTTTTCTTACTAATGGGTAGCTACAGAGTGATATGACTACAGGTGCATACAATATATAGTATCGTTCCATGCCCCAAGAACTATACCACTTCTATATACTAATGCTTAATTGTTACAGTAGAAAGATGTCTTACACTGCTGTAACATACCCACTATCGTCGTAGAGTGCAAAGGTCAATCGTGAGAAGACACCATTAACAGAGAGGATTCCTGTCATCCCCTCATTCTGTGTAAGGTGGAAGATACACGTCAGAATACACACCTAAACAGCTGAACATGGTGTTTAACATGTACAGTTATATGCGTATGGGAAGTATGTGTTGATGAGCTGTAACTGTAACTTGTATGCTACAGAAATTGAAGATCGGGGGGAAGGCAATAGTCACAAAAAATATGTCTTCAATCTGTCATAAAGTTCTTTCATTGTATACTATATATTAGGGGAGAGTGAAACTCCAGACAGAAGTGAAAAGAGGGACTCACTACCCAAGGCTAAGGCTGAAGAAACACTGATAAATCGCCATCAGTGTGACCACCACACGACACTTTCTAGTGTACACCACACAGATAAAGCCTGTTGAAACACAGCATTGTGGGATTAAAAAGCTTCCTCAGCGTATGTGAGCTACAGAAGGGCTGCAGACAAGAAGAAAGAAAGAAGACGAAATGGAAATTGTATAGGATGTGAGAAAGGGTAGTTATCTATTGTACTGGATGTTTCCACCTGCTATTGCGAAAATTATGTGGATGAACAGTTAGTATTGTCTGGTGTACAGTCCGTACGTTCTTCCTGTCAGTTCAATTTGCCAGTGTTTTGCTTTGTAAAATATACTGTTCCATTGTATTATATGGTGTATACGTGTAAGTAACCACCACCGTCCCTATTTATATTCTACATAGCACGGTAGACACTGATATGTATAAACGTATGTTACAGTGCACTGTCTGATAACATTGGTACAGTGTGTACTACATACTCACTTCTACGAGCTTCTCTTTCCAGTGACTATACCGTGTTAGTTGATGACCTAAATTCTCAAGTTCCATTCCATTGAGTGTAGAACAACCAAAATGATTGCGAGCCTCACGCTGCAATGATTGACAAACAAATCATGGTGATTTTCGCATGCAAACACAGTTTACAAGCACATGGCACAGGGAACAGTTGTACAAGCTATGGAAGTGAGGTATGTTCTGTATTGTAAATAGGTAAACGTATCAGTATAATGTTATATAAAGTACTGTATTGCAAAATGTACTACAAAGGGGTTAAACTTGGCTTGTGAGGTGTTTAATTCAGCTCATATACGTAGCTACATAAAGGTGGTCCAAAGCATCACTTTCAGCTCAAACTGTGTAGATAAAGAAAATGGTCAGTCGGTACAGGGAAGGGGAAAGTCATGATTTCTTATATACACACAGCTATTGTCCCAGCTGCATATGTACATTGCATGCTGCAATCAATCATTTTAATATCATACAAAGTGGAAAGTTACGTAGATTCATCTGCTATATGCAGAGTTCACATAGGAGTCATACTGTAATACCAATACTGAACACTTGTGCTTGATTGCAGTAATGTGTACTGGTATGAGAGTAAATCGCAGTTGTCTACTGAATGCTGCTAAGCAAGGAATAACTTGATTGAACGTACATGTTTTGCTTTGCAATGACTGGGATACACTAAGGTATGAATGAAACTGCTGTTATGGAAATATGTATTTAACAATGTTATTCGTTGTGTAAGCCATTAGTAACTTCAGTTCTTTGCACTAATGGCTTGATTACTGTACATATATATACTGCACACAAGTGAATGAAACCATCCAAATGTTATCCCCATGGCTCTTGGCTAACATACAAGTCATGCCTGCAGTGACCACAACCCACAATTAGGTAAGCCAAGTCTTGATACCTGATATATACTTGCTGCAAGAATGTAGGGTGGCATAACCAATTAACCATCATGTCGGAGAGTTGAGGTCAGTGGTCTATTTACGTAGAGTATAATAATTATTATAATGGTAAGATAAACGATTAGGGTACATAGATATATTTATGACCTCACCTCATAAACATTTGAGTTCAAATAGCAGATAATGCTAAAAACTATAAAACTGCACAATGATAGGCAATATAATTATATAGCACTCTATATGACATTAGTTCTTCCCCTATAGCAGGAAATACATGCCTATGGTGTGCACTATATATTATGTGGTGCATGGAATGTATATCATTGCTATTGAGAAAAGGTCAATCTCTTCTGACTGTGCGGGTGTGGTTTCAGAATCCAGCATGAAATGCAAATAGACCTGCTTGTGATGAGCTACAGATCTGAGCAGGATGTGGCAAAACCCAAGATTGTATGTACATTATGACATTCAACTGAAGCAGCACATACATGACGTGCACGCACACCTCCTCTTTACACATTGTCCATTAAGGACGTTGGGCAGGATCCAGAAAACAATGCTGGTGCACAGCGTCAGGTTCGAGTTTGATCTATGGCAGCTCGCCATGCTTTCCTGTCTTTCACATCCTTGCCAGTTGGGCCCCCAACCAGGTCTCTGCTGACCACATCAATCCAACACAGTGGGGTTCCCTTGGCCTTATTCTCTTCCCTTGTGGTTTGCACCTGAGGAGATTCTGGGTGCAATGGTCAGGCATCAGCTGCACATGGCCCGGCCACTGCAGTCGTCTTTACTTCAGCTGCTCCTCCACGGGCACTTACCCTAACTGTTTCAAGACCTATACGTATACATTTCTTTGTTTGTCTCACAGTGTGAGCCCAAGGATGTCGCACACACACTGCATTTGAAACGTCCTCAGTCTCCTGATCTCTGCTTGTGCCACTGGCCAGGTCTCTGCACTGTACAGGAGGACCACCATAACCAGTGTACGGCAGGCTAACATTTTCATTGCCTTTCCAAGGTTCTGGCTTGTAAAAAATTCCTTCTCCAAGTTTGGCACACTTTGTTCCTGCTCTCAGCTCCACTTCACTGCCAATGTAAGAGAAAGACTTCCTCCAGTGCTTTCCCCTGCAGTGTGATGAATGGCTGGTTCGTTTATTGTTGGTCTGTCAATTGCTCTTCCACTGCAAGGATCTTGGTCTTGGTCATGTTATTGATCTGTGTGCCCCATTGGGCACAGGCTCTGTCCACGACATCCAGCAAGTGCTGTAGTTCTCTCCTGCTCTCCGCAACTAGGGTGAGGTCGGTGGCATACAGCACATTTTGGATGCATGTGGAGACTATGGTTATGCTCCGGTATGAGAGGAAGAGACCTCCAGCAGGGGGTGTACTCGATGTGTAAGCCACCAAGCAGATCAGTTGCTTCCTTCAGAATCCTGCCCGTCACACAGTTGAACAGCAGTGGGGAGAACGCACAGCCCTGCCGCACACCCATCTTCACCTGGAAGTTTCTAGTCTTCTGATACACCATCTGCTGTTCTGACGTGGCACTCTGTTCCCATGTAGAGCTCCTGGATGATGTCCACCAGCTGATGTGGCACCCTATACGATCTCAGGATGGCAACCAGAGCTGTGCGATTCAATGAATTGTATGCCTGGAGAGGTCGACAAAATAGAGATTCACTAGGGTTTGGTACTCTCTCGTTATCTCCACCACCTGATGGGTCACCCAGATTTGATTGACTGCGCCTTTTCCTGAAACCATACTGGGTATCCATTAGCTGTGGTTCAATGATGGCTAGCAGCCATTCAAGGGGAATCAGAGCAAGCACTTTACCAGGGACATTGAGAAGTGAGCTTCTACAGTAGTTGTTGCAGACCTTTCTGTCATTTTTCTTGTGGAGGGGCACTAGTGTAGAACGTTTCCACTCACTGGGCACTTGCCCTGTCTTCCACACTGTTTGCGGCAGCTCCCACAGCCAGTAAATCACTGATTTGATCCCCACCATTCTCGACAGCTCTGCCACAATCGTGTCATCTCCTACTGACTTCCCATTTCAAAGCTTATTCACAGCTTTCTCTATTTGTTCCTTGTCACGTCTGGTTCATCAACTTGGGAGTGGTTCGCCAAGAAAGCCAGCACATCTTCTGCAGCGGTACCCTGCACATTCAGTACGCCTTCAAAGTGTCTTTTCCAGCATGCCAGCTTCTCTTCTGCCTTCTGGAGAGGTTGGCCAGTCTCATCTAGTAAGGTATCTGCTGGTGTCACTCAATTTAAATTTGGATAAGATTTGAATGAAACTGTTGTTGTGGGAATATTTAACAATGTGCTTCTTTATGTAATCCAGTAGTAAGTTTAGTTCATTTGCAGTAATGGTTGATTGCGGTAAAGGCCTGAGTGGCTAGGTAAACTCATGATACTCTTGTCGGAAACACTAGCCAAATTAATCACAACCAATCAGAGGTTTTGGCAACCTACGAACATTATACACTGATGAAGGCTGCCGTAGGTTGCCAAAACATTTGATTTGTTGTGATTAATTTGGCTAGTGTTTCCGACAAGAGTATCAATGGTTGATTACTGTACATAGAAGTGAGTATACACACACACATGCGCACACACACACACACAGGGAGATACACACAATGCAAATGTACATATACGTATAGCCGTACCAACACAGCTGGAGTCACCACTTTGACTGTGTCAATGTCATACACTCCATTTAATGCCTCTCTTCTCACAGTCTCCTGAAGAATGGTATCGCTACTTGGCTGGAACCAACTGCACCATGAGCAGACAGTAGATAATTTCATAAAATGTGAAAATAAGGAAAGTAGCTGTGGTTATCATGTTAATGCAGAGAGTTAGAGCTTTGTACGTATGTTCAACAAGAGTAAACGTCTTGCATTTGTGAGCTTACAAGATTGAATCATTGATTCCAAGAGTAGAGGGAAGTCCAAAATTATCACGTGGGGTGCGAGGGTTGCCATCTGCATCTCGATAGAAAGGCATCAATCTTGCAGAAAACACCTAGCATGAGGATTTCATAAAAGAGACTGTTCACCTTTTCAACCACTATGCTGCTGCACACCAACTGTCAACATACATACATACGTACACTATTACATCCACTTAGACCCCACCAGGCATGCATGTGCACCCAAACGCACCAGTGCATGAGTCAGCTCATGCGAGATAAGAAGAGCAATATAGTCAATGTCTTGCTCGCTTGCAAGCCTTGGACACAAGTTTATAACTCCAGCAATAGGCCTGAACACACCAGAGAAGAGGTGGACTCATTATATTTGGCAAATCTTGGATTGGTATACGTACTGCATGCATGCATGCATGTGTGAATGTTGTTGCCATGATGCCAATGTTAGAAGCACATCTAAGTATACACACATGCACACATGCATGCAACACGAAGAGTGATAACAAGTCAAGACTCCAAACCTGTCAGTGCTCTTGTCATGAAAGCAGTGTGCTGCATAGGCCAAAAAGTTACCAGTACAACGAGATGGTCTAGCAGCCACGTAGACAACAAAATCAGCATCTGGTACCCCAGCCCCATCCTGTCCATTTGTTGCACATGTGGCAGAGTTTGGAGTGTCACAAGTCTTGCAGGCCTGAGAATGTATAACGGTTTGATTATGAGCAGGCTTTAATTATCATACCTCATCAACATTGACACACAATTGCAGGAAATGCATACTCTTAAATGGTTTTCTGGAATTTGAAATTCTTCAAAAGCACAATAAGTAGACTGACATGGTGCATCTCGAGTGCAGTGGTCAAATGGATTGAGACTACCCAGAACTCCTGATGATGTGCTGCAAAACCTGGAATGTTTGAAAGATATCAGGATGTAGTACAGAGATTACGTCGCATGAACCATCCTTTCTCTTCCATGTCACTTTGATCATTTACTATGGCTATTAGGCCTATTAAACTGGACTCCCAACACAGCTGGTGAATTAGTGTTTTCTAGTGAAAGCTATAGAATAGGTAAATACCTGTGGAGTACAATGAAAGTTAGTGCCATTCTTACACATCAATACTGTGCAAACACAATAATAATACAAATAATTCAATAGCTATTAATGACTTACAGGTGTAATATATTTAGTAGTATATAGACATGACACGTACACTTACAACCACTGTGTGCATGTGGGTATGCCAACTAAAACAGAAAATGAAGAACTGAAGAACCACAGTAGCACTGAAGCCAATTGTGGTTCCTACTAAACGGGCAGGGGAAGATTGTTGTTCCTGCTATCATAGGACTCTATGGCTTTGTGCCAGGTACAGACAGTCTTGTCACGTGTATATAGAGAGATTAAGAACAGAATCTTGACCTGTGGAGAATATAAGTCTGAAACTGTATTCCTGTCACTACTTCTTGCATGCATATACAAAATGAAGACAAGCGATCGCAACCAGCTTTTCATACACATATTGCAAGCTGCTAGGCACTGTTTCAGTTATTAGAAGGCACATACAAGAACTGAAGAACTCCTCCCTGCACATAAAATATACTTACATTATAATTCTATACACATTCTATGCATCATTTTTATCACACTGCTTGATTACATTTATTTTAGCTAGTAGAGCTGATAGTGGGAGATGTAGTCCACTCTGAACTCTTCCCTACTAATACATCTGCACTGTAAAGCCTACAATTTATATTATGCTGTTTCACGCCTCCTCCAAATTCTACTATAATATATAGCACACACATAATGGCTAACTATGATCGTGACTTGCTCACTATGCACTATGCAATATAATATTATATATATACTAAGCAACTTATACAAAACCACTAGCCAAAAATCACAGGACCCGAATGTCTGAATCAAGTGACCTCGACATCGTCTTGTGAATCTTTGGCTGGTGGAGTTTCTGATCATTATAATGCAGCAACCCAGCCATGCAGAAACCTTCCAAATTATACAAAATCAATTCACAGATTGTAACTTCTTATCTATGATATCTACATCTGCTTACAAACCTCTTGTCTGGTGCCATGACACGTACCTCTGCAGCTTGATGTTCTGTGTAAGACGCTGTACTTTGAGGAAACTGGACAGGTAGTTGATGGCTTTCTCCACAGCAGACTGAGTTGGAGGTAGGAATAATACAGCATATATACATGGCAGCTGATCTGTAGCCTATGCATGCATGCTCTGGTATGGCTAGTCAGATCTTTCACTTGATCTCATGATCACTTCATTCTAAAATTCAATTTTTACTTATATATAAAATTATAATATATACCACAAAGGACTGTAAAATGTGAAAATGTGAAGTTTTATTATAATAAGTACTAGTGTTATGCAGAAATACCTTGTACTTTAGTTCAAGGCCAGAAGCGAGTCTACAAGGAAATGCAATGATTGACAGTCCATTAATAGCACAGCCACGGCATGCATCACGTGTCCTCGAGGAGCACGCCCGCGCTCCTTGCAGTAGACTTCGCTTACTGTTTGAAATCTTCTTCGTAATACACTGGCACGATCCGAATGGGTTGACGCGCGGTTGCGTCTCTCCTTGCTCGCGTGTTGATCGTGGAAGTGTAACCGACCTAGGCGAATACAAGCAAGGTTTGGAACTAGATAGCTATATAATTATATACAATGTCGACGTCATAATATAGCTATGTTTTGTGAAGTAGAAATTGCTTGGCTAGAGGGCTGGATAGAGCTAGGCTAGCTTACTCGTTCTGGAAGGATGTGCCCGCACTCATGTTCCGCCTCTGTATACGCGGCCAGGTGAACCAAGAGAAGCCAAGAGACAACCAGTAGAGGACGCATCTTGGGATAGCTAGCTAGACACGATAATGAAATGTGAACGCGGAGCGTCGCGCGTGTTATATATATAGGTGTAGCTCCGTGGCCAGGGAGTGGGTTTTGCCGTCTACATAAAATTACATAGCTGATTATACATCCCACATATTTAGACAATGACGACGGACGTTGTCTGAGACATGACTTCATAGGTCTTCTGCCCACAGGGGAGGTTTTAGGCAACCCAGTATCTTTCGTATTATGGACGCATAGCCATAGTGTACTCTAGCGCTATTATGGACGCATAGCCATAATACCGTATGAGGTAGAACAATAATACGCTATTGTGTATTAATCTACATTCTCACCAGTATGTAACTTGTATAAAGTTGAGCACAACGTGCTCGTAGATCTCGCGCGCATCGATTCGGGCATGGAGCAAGCTTTGAGACAAGCTCAGGATATCAATGCTAGCATTGGTAGTGTTGTCACCAGGACGGGTAAGTGCTATATATCTTCACAATTAATCTCACGTTTCTTGCCTGTTCTCTTACGTAGCTAGCTAGCAACCGTATTTTAAGTTGACGCCAGCTACTCACTCTTAGCAGCTGATTTCTCTTCCTCTCCCTTACATACTGGTAGTAGAACTTGCCCTATATCGTATCCTTTGCTGAACCCCTTCTCTCTGTAAAGCTAAGTAGACAATTTCTTCGCCACTAGCTATTTAGGTAGCTACTGTTTCTTACCATCAGTTCTATAGAAAAGGCTCACAAGGCAGTGTCTCTCCCCTCTCTTCTACTGTTTGTCATTAACTGTTTAAACATTATTGACATGCTAACCATGTCGTTTTGCTTTCTGCTAATCGATTGCTATTTACTCTTTATTCTTCCAAGCTGTCCTTAAAATCTCTGTACAATCCTCTTCCCAGTCTAATCCTTGTGATAGTATCATGCACCCCTCTAATCTATGGTGTGCTCCTTAATAAACTGCACACTGTGCTGGGATGTGTGCTGTCGTAATATGGGTCTATGTTTGTACAAAAGTAGTACAGCTCTAGAATATTCAGTTTTTGAGTGAAATGTACTAGATATACTGTACTACCAAGTGCTATGCTCACAGCAGTGACCACCTTCCACTGTTATATTGATTATACACTTGGCCATGTATTTTCATTCCTCTCCCAACTCCCATCTCCTTAAATTTCTGTTGTACCCACCTCTTCATTCTCTTTCTATTATTTACATTAGCCCTTCTCTTATTTCTAGATGCTCCTACCAAGACTTGTGTTTGTGGCCAGTTATGCCACATTCGTTGTAAAAAATGCACTTTCTGTGGTGTTCCGTTTCAATTGATTGGCCGGAAGCAGCTAAGCAGAGCGGAACCTCCCAAGGCCACTAGCGAGGCCATTGGAAGACTGCTATCAAAGATAAGTGTATATGACAACATTTACGGCTCCCACTGTCAGGGCCTGGCCTAATATAGATAGTCCTGCTGTATGCATTGTGTGGTTCTTACCAACATCTAGAGCTTCATACACTTCGCGCATTTTCTCTCTTTAAACTCCTTTTAAATATCGTTCTTTCAGTTTTGATTGCTATGGCATGTCATTGGTGCCAGCTCAATCTGTGCTCTGCATGCGGATAGTTATGTTTCATTTTGCAAATTACGGTATGTGACACTATAACGTTATCTTTCCATTTTTATGAAACGATAGCACAAAGAAACTTCTTGCCCATTATACAGAACACATTATGGAGGGTTGGGCACTGGCAGGATACTCGAATTTGGTGTCACTAGTATGCTACTCGTTTGCACTTGTCCAAGTGCTATTGCTTTGCTCCATGCCTCCATGTTGCTGCTCCTACGCCACATTTCTTACTGATGTCATGACGTCATGATGTCAGTGTGTAAAAATGGAGGGAGGAACAGTCTGGCTTGCTAAACTAGACTGCAAGGCCGCATTGGTTTCAACCCCATCATTTCTCCAGAAAGGTTTAAAATGATATGGACAGAACAGACAGTCTGTAGAAATGGTCCGACCCTTTTGATTAAATGGAAGCGGAATGAAATGATTACGTTATATTGTCACATATCGTACATGTATGGTCACTACAGCTCACCCTCGCCACAAACCAAAATCCATTGGTGGCTTAGGCGCGAGTCACACTACCCTGAAAATGACAGCCACGGTGACAGTGACACCACGTTTTGTCAGTCACACTTCACGTTTTGTACCATCACCGTGAGCCTAACATGACGTGAACGTGGCCGTGGCAATGGCTGTCACAGCGACGATAATGGTGCCGACTAAGGTGATGTCTGTAAGTGTTATGCAAGCTGGTGTAACTTGTACGAGCTTTTCTAACTACACAACTTGAAAGTGGCAACCGGAGAAAAAGAACCACAACCTGGCACCTGAACTCGCAGCCTACGCTCTAACGTGGAGTTTCAACCACGCAAACCACCAGTGTGGCCGTGATTCTCCATCTCCAATCGCCGTATATATACGGTCATGGGGCGGGCCGCAATACTGCGACCACTTAAGACCCGCGCCTGAAGGGTCTGTGCGATGGTACGCTCAGCGGGCAGCTAGCATGTGCATGTGCATGAGCCCGTGAGCCAAGTGGAAGATGGTGCACCGTTCCTATCTCTATGTGTTGTCATAAGTGTTATGCAAGCTTAAGGTGGAAAACTTGTACGAGCTTTTCTAACTGCACAGCTTGAAAGTGGCAACCGGAGAAAAAGAACCAGCATGCATAACATTTACTGACAACACATAGAGATAGGAACGGCGCACCGTCTTCCACCTGGCTCGCGGGCTCATACACATCATGCTAGCTGCCCGCTGAGCGTACCATCGCACTGACCCTTCAGGCGTGGGTCTTAAGTGGTCGCAGTAGTGCGGCCCACCCGTGACCATATATGCACGGCGATTGGAGATGGAGAATCGCGGCCACACTGGTGGCTTGTGTGGCTGAAGCTTTGCGTTAGAGCGTAGGCTGCGAGTTCCGGCCCCAGGTCGTGGTTCTTTTTCTCCGGTTGCCACTTTCAAGCTGTGTAATTAGAAAAGCTCGTACGACTAAAGGCAAAGTGAGATTTCGAAGCTGGGAGGAAGATTATTGACAGATATTGCGACGTCAACAGTGCTACGCAGCTCTTGCGCAGACTCTGATGGCGATTCAGGACATATCCTCGACTTCGACGGTGATTCCTGCGCTCGTGTTAAAATGTGTGAGGCTGTGAAATGGATAGAAGGTAGATCCACAAAAGTACGATGTTCACCATTGTCTCTTTGTGTTACTATATGAAGGTGTGACTGATTGTTTGCGGTGACATTTCATACCATGAACGTCGCCGTCATTTTCGCCGTAGTGTGACTCCCATCTTAAGGTGGAAATCTGAATGATGTAAGAGAGACTCAAGTCAATGAGCAATTGTACTGTCTAATATGTTTATGATCAATTATAGGACTGACTGGGTTTGTTCATTGATGTCGTTTTCAGGATAGGAAATTAAACAGTGCGAGGTGGCCCTATATATGTGATATAGACTTTGGACTGAAATGGCATCAATTTAGGAAGCGCTTTTAGGCACAAGGTTCATCTGTTGCACACTCACCGTACTATACAGTACGTATAATACAGCAGGCTGGTCTATAGCCTCTATGTACGACCTCGGTGCTTTGTGCCTTGGTAAACATAGTACAGTGAGGGCACAACAGATGAACCTTTTGTCTGAAAACGCTTCCCAAAATGGCGCAATTTTTGCTTGAAAGTCTATATCAGACCACTCCACAATTTAAGTTTCTATGGTTGCACAATCACCATATTATGTATAGTGTTATCACTGAATTGACTTGATTCTCTTTCAGGCCAATTGGCTGCATCAGGCTGGTTACGACTTTGTGATTCTTGGCCACAAACGGAATGTACAGAGAGACACACAGATTGCTTTTGCCACAAGTGGTACTGCGGAGACGTTTCTAAAGCAGTATCCTCAAGTTGAGGCTCTGTGGAAGAAATTTTGCAAACACTCATTGTCTACAGCTCAACCACCCTACTCTGCTACATCTACGACTGTACCACTTTCTACTGCTACAGATCAACCACACTACTCTGCTACATCTACGACTGTACCACTTTCTACTGCTACAGATCAACCACCCTACTCTGCTACATCTACGGCTCTACCACTTTCTACTGCTATGGATCAACCACCCTACTCTGCTACATCTACGGCTCTACCACTTTCTACTGCTACAGATCAACCACACTACTCTGCTACATCTACGACTGTACCACTTTCTACTGCTACAGATCAACCACCCTACTCTGCTACATCTACGGCTCTACCACTTTCTACTGCTACAGATCAACCACACTACTCTACTACATCCATGGCTTTACCACTTTCTACTGCTATGGATCAACCACCCTCTACTACCTCTGTACCCCTTTCTACTGTGTTTATGGAACAACTAACCGCTACTACATCTATGGTTGTGCCTATGTCTACTGCCTCTATGCCTCTGCCCTCTTCTTCTGAATTTAGACATATGGCAAACAAACGAAAGAGACGATGCCAGACTTGTGTGGGTTGCCTTAGTCAGCGCTGTGGAATTTGCAAGTTCTGTCTAGCACCACAACTAAAGAGATGCTGCATTAACAGAAAGTGCTTGAACATAAACTAACTCACTGACTGATCTTTCTTTAAGTGCTTGTTGTGTTTTATTGACATTATTATTATTGTGCTGAATATTGCATGCATGATGCATTCCACCAAGGCACCTGATATCAAACAATTTGGACTCCGCCATCAACATGGCCGCCATGTAGTTGCATATTCAATAATATTGTGCATGCTACACACACATTTCCTTGTGAGGTTGCCTCAACCTTGTCATCAGGTCAGGCATAATGGGCACAGTCTGTGGATGAAATTTCAGGCCTGCTGCACTTGTCGTTTTTGTGCTATTGCTCTCTGCAGATCAGACCCAGATGCTCGTTAAATATTGATAACCTGTAACTCTGTCATACTTTACTCAGTCACGTGCAGATGCATATTTTTGGAATCAGTGCATTAAACGCTTTCTCATGATACCAATTGTGTGGGTGTCGGTCGATGTTTCACTTTCCACATCTTCCCTAGGTAAGACTGCATTAGATGCATATGCATTCTGTCACACATTAGCTCCAACTGTGAACAGGGCAGGATATAGTTCGCAAATGTGTGTGCATATTATGTGCATATTATGTGCCGTGGTGCTGAAAATTGCATGCATGATGCGTTCCATCAAGATACCCGATATCATGCAATTTGGACTCCGCCATCAACATGGCCACCATGTAGATGCATATAAAATAACATGTTAAAGAGCTCTAACTATATAATGTAAAACCGGTAAAGAGATGGTAAAGATATACATTCAGAATAAAATTAACATGTAGTGGCTTCTTTCAGCCATCTCTCATGTACACATGCACAGCACTAATAGTCATCTATGTCTGAATCTTCTGATACATCTATGTCCTTGGCCCAAACAGAATCACTGCCACTATCCATTAACATCAACTCCGCATCACAACAGTGGATGAAAGGAGAATATGCTTGCACGCATCTTGACAGAAATGTTCTCCCATATGCCAGCCCTGCTTTTAATATGGCCACCTTCCCCTGAAGTGGCTCCAGCTGACAGCGGTTGTACAGATACCTCTGCATGTTTGCATTCAGTGACATGGTTCAAAATAACTAAACAAGCAAAAAGCACAACATCCATACACATGAAAAATGCTCACGTACATTAGCACAAGATACTGCACAGCTGTCTTCACAAAGACTGTTCTCGTTGATCTGCTCCTCCAGCTCTGAATACAGTAAACGAATATCAGTTCGAATATTCTGTACTGATTTAAATTTAAACAACACACAAAAGTGTGTTTGCACATCCAATCATGTACCTACCACTTATTTCCTTTGCCAAGGGGTCATTAATTTCTTTTCGGACAAATTGAAGGCATCTTACCATCTCCTGTACAATCAAGGCTTCCTCTTCCTGCAGACGCTGCACGCAATTTGATGCACTGACCACCTCCATCTTCTGCTGGATATTAATGCTGCTACGACCTTCAAAATATATACACACCCCATAAGTAAGATTGCACAAGATGCTAAACTTTGGCAAAAAATACATTTTGCATTGGTACTACCTGTCAATGCTGACCAGGGAAAATGGCCCTGCAAAATATCCTGTTCATTCACTGGCCCTTGACCCATTGCCTGGCTCACGATCCCATACTGAGCAACAAGTTTGCTCAGTTTCTTCCTCTCTACAGCAAGCGATCTTCTCAAGTTAGACCGTTGTTTGCTGGATACTGAATGAATGGTATCATATATATAATACAACCAAACCTGCAGCGCTCATGTTCTTTGTTGTGAAATTCAGGCGTGACAGGTAGCTAAAGATTTGCTCCATGTCTTCCCCTGAGCCACCTGCTGTACCATCTACCCATCGCCCTCCCCACAGCACCTATACAGAATAAATCAGTAAACAAATGAGTAGCTATACATTTTGTGAACGCAGCTACATGGTAACCACATACCTACCTGACAATGCCAAGAGTGAGCTTTTGCATGCATCACTGGGAGGCACGGCTTCGGTGTCAAAGCTATGGAGAATTCTTCCTTTAAATTTGCTTTACCTTTGGCCCAAGGCCAATACTGGCAAATGACATCTGCCCACACATACTGCACTCTGGCAAAGAACTTGGTATATATGTATGTAGTGTGGATACCCAAAGCTACAACAGTAGAGAAGAAGAATGCTGGTGGTCTGTGATTAAACCATACTCAGTGTATCACTCCATGTGCATACACAGGTAATTAGGCCAACACTTTACATTTCTCCACGAAACATGTTGACTGCTTTCTGTGCAATCCCATGCCTGCAGCCAGCAACTTCAAGGCCAGTTTCATCCAGGTGTGGCATTGTCTTTGATGCTGCCTTTACTGCCTTCCATCGCGTTGTGCCACACATGCCATGCTCAGTGGTAGTCTATGTATGCGTACAAGTACAGCATGCTGCATTTCAGTAGAATTATAGCAACAACCATGCAAGAAAACTAACCTCCAGGTCATATCCAATATCTTCCAGGTGTTCGTCGACCAACTCATTCTTTTCAATGAATGCTCCATTGTAGTACTGTGTACGCACACCCCTTTGTAAAACGCATGTTCAGTAACATAGGATTGTTGAATTATATAGTTTAGCATATATATAGTATCTTCTTAAGTAGTGTCAGGCAACAATCGTACATGCAGAGGCTTTTAACATACCGAGGTACTTTGGAGAATCGATAGAGCTTCTTGTTGCCATCCAAATGAATGGAATGCTGATGGTTGTGGCAGGCTGGGCAGCTGAAGAATGGCATTCTCATGAGTAAGCCAATCTCAAACTTGCAGTAGCGCCACTCTTCAAATGCTTTGCTGAAGGAGGGTGCATTAATGCAACCCACCTATACAATTAGTATATGCATGTTAAACAATAGGGCAGGCCTATATCATTCCACAGAAGGCACAGAGTGAATCACTTACCCTGCCTTTAGCTTCAGAGAAATTTTCTAAAGACTTCAAGAAGCCTGACTCTGACAGACCTGGACACTGCTTCTGCAGAGTATCATAATACTCAAAAAGAGCCTCCTCATATATGTACCTTCCTCTTTGCGTGGGAAATCCTGGCCAGTATCTTCGCAAGACACAGTTGCGGACTAGAGACTCACCACCACATGTTGTGAGGCAATTTGCACATTGGGCTGAAGAATCAAACAAGTCATATCGCCCTGCATATGCATGCACAGTAAGGATGCACATGAAATAAAAACACAGAATAATCAGTATAGTGTTGCCATCAAACCTTTGGAATTCACAACTATAAGGGAGTTAGTCTTGGGAACAAGCTGAAATGTTCCCATTCCACAGTTGGGACACATGGTGGGAAACTTGCTTGGTAACACCCTAACTACATGCAGGAAAAGAGAACATAAACAGATATCCAATAATATGAATGCATGCATGTGTGAATGCATGTGTAGTGCTATGTGCATGTGAATATGTGTATGCGTGTGCGTGTGTGCGTGTGCTCAATAGTACATACATGTACATGAGCTTGCACATATGTATGTGAGTGTATACCCTGTTTCTGCAATGTCATGGATTGAATGTCCAGTTGCAAATGCGGAGGAATGTGCTGAAAATACCCATCCTTCCAGACCTCATGATCATGGAAGGGTTGCAGCCAATGAACATCGGAATCACAATCTACACATAGTAGACAGTGAGGCCCACATTTCATGCAACGTAGGAAGGGTGGGTTGGTCTTGCACTTGTAGCACACCTGAGTGCCAAGATAGAAGAGATACATGAAACAGTGAGAAAAAGAATAAAACTAGTTAAGGAACAATTCAATGACTTACGCCTGCTGATAACTGTGCAAACAATAACTTGGCTTCCATAAGCTCTGAACGCATCTCTTTCCAAATGTCTTCCCTATGCGTGAGCCGTTCCTGCCAACTTAACACTTCCGTATCATCCAAATGGCTAGGTCCATTTAGCTCCGATTGTACCTCTTGAAGGAGGCAGTCTAACTCGGATAATCCTACACGCAGTTAGCTAACTAAAAAGCTGTACACAGCAAACAATAAATCATATGAGAAGTCATTCACATACGTAGTTACGTACCACTTATTGCAGTGAAATCATCACTCTCTTCACTGAGGGCTAAGCTGCAGGGCTCCACGTCATCACTTGGACCTTAAGAATGCCATGAACAACAGCAGACGATTGCAGATGGATAAAATGAGACAGGGTAGCTACGTACAATAACTACAAGCAATGCAGAACTCTTACCACTTCCCTCCTTAGGCGTGCCCATTTTCTTCCTTTTCGGCCTCGAGCTACCAGGTCCAGCTGGTACGATTGGGATCCTACCTTCAGGTCCGTAGCGAAGGTTTTGGTGTGGCTTTTCCGTCACTGAACTAAAGCGCTTGTGAGCCAATTTACTGATCTCATCTTCGAGAGTTGTCGCCATCCGTTGGCCCTGTACATCGAGATCCCCACTATCCAGCTTGTCTATTTCTTCATTGAGGGAATCAGCTAAAGCATGCAGCTCCCCAGCCATCCTTGCTCCGCTCAGGTCCACGTGGAAGGATCCGCTGTATATATTTGCCATGCGTCCATACTTCGCTATGGCTATGCGTCCATATTTCCATACTTCGCTATGGGCTATGCGTCCATATTAGGGGCAAATGCAACTATGGCTATGCGTCCATATTACGAAAGATACTGGGTTGTTTTAGGGGCTGCCTGCGCTGCGGCTACATGTTACGGAAGTATGTATGTATACGAATATTCAATATTCAATATTCAAAGATTTAAGTGCCTCATGTGCACGCACACTAGGGCGGCGACAGCCCTATGTAACAAGATAATACAGTGTTAAAAACAGCCTCGGAATAAAATAGACTCATGCCATGCTATAGAGTAACAGGTGAGGAGGGGACACCAACAATAGACCTGACTGTGGCTAACTACTCCGGAGAACAGAATCTCTTACTTCACATGTACTCAATGGCTTTCCCTGCCTTCAAGTTTCTGCAACCTTCATCCATCACTAATGTCACCTCCTCTTTGTCACCTCGCTCCTCAAACTCAGCTGTCACCCGTGCCATTTTTGGGGCGCCTATATTGTTTTCAGATTTAGGTTTTTGTATGGCTTCATGTTCGTATATATATATCTGTCACAAAATGGCGGCGCTCAGGTTTCCTTGAATTTACCAAGCTTTTACTCGCTTTATCTTCATTTGCGCAACAATTTGATCGATTTATAAGTATTCAAGAATACGTCTTTATGATACTAAGCCATCGCCAAGCCTGCGCAGGACGTTTTCGAGAAGAAACAGCCGGAAAAAGAAGAGGTGCCGTAACAAAATGGCCGCCCTGGAGCCTTCTGTTCACCCGGTTAGAAATCGTCTTTGTTATCATGTCTTCCTTTACCAAACGAACGAAAGTTGTTCACGAATAGTTTTAAGAAGACTAATGTTGCTTAGAAGCTTAAATAAATTTTACTTGCGGGTTACAGCTCCAAATGCTACCGAGGCTGAACGGCCATTTTATGAACGCTCTCGCATTGTTCTGCACGTATATAATACGAAGACTAACTAGCTAGCTGGATTAGAACAATTAGGTATCGGAGTACATTAAGCTGTGTAACTGCAGGGCTCTCTCCTGTGCAAATCATCCAAACACTTAGCTAATTAATGCAACTTCCCATGCAATTGCCACCTAATAAACCCTGATGCATTCATGCAAACCACTGTTTGGTGCATCCGGGGTCATTCTAGGATTTAGAGTGATGCTATATGGCATGACAAATGTGGTCACTATTACTAGCAAGTAGTTCGAGTTTGGGGCGCCCCATCGGCGCCCCACGAGTTTTTTAACTCGAAATACTTGTTTTCACTTCACCCACTAAAACACCTTCTAGTTTCTCCACCACCCCACTTGAATACCCGAACTTCTCCAAACTATCCTTCAAATCCTGAACAGCATACGTACATACAACTACAACCACCACCACTGACCAGATCAATCAGGACCAGCACAGCATGATGCAGCAATCACTACAACTTGTTTAAAGGGCCTTTTTGTAACGATTTGTAGAGAAAATTTGGTGCTATTATGCAACTTGATTGATTACTGCATTGTGCTGTGCTGGTTCTGATTGGGTCATTGGTGGTGGTGGTTGTAGTTGTATGTTGTTGCTGCATCCCGTGCTGACTTGCTGATGGAGGTCCTGATCATGACCTGGTGTCACCTCACACCTTGTGTCCTGACGTTTGCACCTTGCACTTGTTTTTTCCCTCAATCAAGTGGTGCAAATACCACTTGCACATGTGAAGGTTAAGCTGGTGGTGCTTTTTCATTCAGCCACTGGCGCAAACATATACTCAACTTGCCTACGTGGTTATATTACCCGCTGAAACTTGCACTGGTGCTGCTATGTTTGTATACAGAAAATGATTCAGGACAAACGTAGGCGGATGACTTTCTTTGACGTCAGAGTCTTTAACCCACCCCCTCCAGCATCTCAGCATCCTCTGCTGAGTGCTACAGGAAACACAAATGTGAGAAGACACACTGCTAATATAATTATATGAGCAACGTGAAAGAGCCACTGACATACAATTCTTTCATGTTAATTTTATTCCATTAACAGCTGCTATTTGTTGGACACAAAACTGCCATTGAAGGGGCTTACAGTTGCTCTACTCTCGCACAAGAGTTCAAATTTAGATTGTCATTAGCACATTGCCTGAATAACGTGTTGCTCTTATAGACACAGTAGTGAGGATGAGGGAATGTTTACGTCAACATATAAACTAAGTCAACCGTACAAATGCTCAGTGGATTCTACGCAGCTTGCATTTACAAAAACTTTGAAACATATGCCGTAGTTTCAGTTAAATTGGGATAGCCAGAAAAACAAATGAATACTCAATAGCCAACTTCACACTGCTGCATATGCAGCTAATCCACAGAAAAAGCGGCAACTTAATTTGAACTTAATTGACTATGCACTGCGTGCATGCCAAAAAACTAATGAAACAAGGGTATAAAAATGTTTCCTTCAAAAACAAGTAGAGATGTAGGGATGGTGGACTGTGTCTCTGATGCCACTGGTAGCTGCATGAAAAAACCAACTGGTGGAAAAAGTCCAGGGACAAGGAGGTCTATTCCGTGACAGTGTAACTACCCAACCACCATCCCTACATCTCTACTTGTTTTTGACAGCAGACGGAGAGCCCAAGCTATGGCTAATTAGGTACGTGGAAGATACTTTCATTGTCTGGCCTCATGGAAGAACACAACTGGTCGCCTTCCTGGATCACCTCAACGGCCTTTGCGAGAAGATATACAGTTCACAATGGAGATAGAAGAGGAGAATCAGCTGCCCTTCTTGGACGTGTTGGTGAAGAGGAATAAGAACACCCTCACTACCTCGGTGTTCCGCAAAAAGACCCACACAGACCTGTACCTTCACTTTCGGTCCCACCACCATCCACAAGTCAAAACGAGTGTGGTATCCTGTCTTAAGTCAAAGGCAGAACGTGTGTGCATAAGGAACGACCTCAAGGAAGAACTGAACCACCTTTCAAGAGTGTTCCAGGCAAATGGATACCCACATGCAGTCACAGCTGGGTCTCTCCTCTCCCCCACAAGATCCTGTGGGATGAGACAACGAGTATTGACCATGATGGAGACTGGTTCAGAAGGAGGATCGAGGAAGCACTGCACATTAGAAGCTCCAATGCCATGAACTCTGACTCTGGTCTTTCACTGAACCCATATGCATGCTGGACAGCCTCCAGGACAGCCCCTCTCTAAAAGACAGGCACTGATGTGGCTATGACAACAATTCTAATTGACATTACATTCAATTTCAGTTTTTAATTAAAAATAATATTACACAACTTGTATTTACAATAACATGTCGCATAAAATGATATATGCATACTGTATATGATAAATAAGATTCTTGGTTCATAGTATATAATAAAAGGAGCACACACGCATGCAATTTTTACTTTAATTTTTAATTTTATTCAGCCTCATCATGCCCTGTCACATGTGCACTTGCCACTCCTATTTATTCTGCTGTGCTATTCTTCTTGCATGATCTGTTTTGTACCCCCTTTTGCAACTGAAGAAGGCCCTGTTGGGGCCGAAACGTTTTGCTAATTGAAGCTATCTACCACGTGTCTTACACTCAAGAACCAACAGATTAGCGGCATGCATGTTCATAGCAATGAGCCAGGAAGTCCAGAAAATTGCCATCACCCTAACTAGCTCACCGCACACTCTAGTGTACAAAAGAATACAACCGGATGAAAGCGGCATCAGACGGTGGTGAAAATATTCCCGTACACCTCAGCGTTTGTGAGCTAGAGTGCCTGGAGAAGAAGAATTGGAAGAAGTAGAAGAAAAAGACAAAATGCGGAAAATGTCTTAATTTTCATACGCTGGCGCGTCTTCACGTGGAAGAACGGTTAGCGCTGGCTGGTGTGTAGTCCATACTTGCTCATCACCAGTTCAATTCGCCGCTTTCAAAGCCCTGCACAAAGCTAGCGCTACTTGTCCATTGTATTACAGTATACAAACAACCACTACCATTCCTACATAGATGTCACAACTATGACGTCTGATATAATATGCAGTTGATGAAAGTCTATAATACTATGTGACTGAAATGTTCCGCATACTATTGATTGATTCTGCTACATATATGCTCACCACAATCAATTCACTAGTTAACGAATGTAGCAATGAGTCTCTACGATATCATGTAGAGGTAGACCAGACCAGCTGTAATGGTCTTGTCTAACACAAAACTGTTGCATGTATGCACTAAAATGTCTCAACCGCAGTTTACACATACGTACATACACCTACAACTTAACTCTATGGTCAAACAGGTAACTCTCTACAATTAGTACTAGTCATTATTACAGTAATATTATGTAATACATTGCAGAATTAGACTGTCTAATTACATCCTTATCCTGTCTTATTTAAACAGAATTAGACACTAGCTATATAGTTTACAATGTTATAATTAGTAGACTAGCTAATTCTAATGTAAACTTAGGCCTCTTCCACTATAAGATCTTCAGCAAGATCATCATTAATTGGCTTGTATGCCTCCAGTGTGATGCCAGAACGTCCTCTCCCATCACTGTAAGAAAGCACATGGGTACCATATTTAATGGCGCTATTAAAAGATTCACATCTTGCGCACAAGGCCATTGTATATTAACTCACGAGGATCTTTTCCCTACTCCACGTCTTTTGTGTATCACAACCAGCACCACAACCACAATGATAGCAACAGCAGCAACCACTCCCAGAAGTCCAAAGGTGACTCCAATGGCAATTCCAATGACCCCATCTGTTGACAAACCAGGGGGAGGAGCAGGGGTGATGGCAGGACAGGTAGTTGAGTTCTCCTGGAAAGGAGGAAGGAATGTATAAACATAATGACATTTGTGGGGGCATATTACTGCTTGACGAGAGCATATACGTACGTAGTACAATTATAATGAGCACATACAAAGCAGTATATATTTCAAATGTGATGAGGGTAATGCATTTTCTACCACTATATGTACATGGGAAGTCTGGCCACCTATATACATCCTTCCCTCATGAATAAGCTGCCATCTCAAGTACATACTTCAAGCTACTGACAACCTAACATGCGTCACTCACCCAGCAAATGTCTTCAAAGCCAGGGCAGATGATGACAATGTCAAATCCCATTGCCTGCACTATTACCTGAAAGTAAACAATTAGATTCTCAAAATACATGCCATGCAAAACAGTCTCACAATGTATGATGTCATGATTTGCTTATTTTCATTGGATGGAAATGTTTATGGATTTTGCAGCTTGGGGAAGCTGTTGCACAAGAGGCTATGGCTAAATGCCATTTCATTGTTCTAAGGAAGACTACACACTTAAAGCTGACCTGAAGAGTGCTTATGAGCTAGTGGAATGTTACAGTGGCCCCTTGTGCAATTCTTCTGGGTTCTTCCCTCAAGCATTTATGTACTCCTAGCACACAACTAAAGGCACTTATAGACCCAATTCATTGATGAGGACTCATGGATGTACCAGAAGTACAAATATTTGTTGGATGAAAACATATCGAAAAGTAATGGAAACGTGGTCCCCTCCAAACCCCAGTGAACATCATGGCATAGCCATTTTTCTGAACCATTGCCAAAAAGTCGAGTGGAGGTATCGGTATGTGCAGAAACTATAATGCAACTGGTTAGGATTGACATGCATGGTCATTGCTTTCCCAATGCTGTTGCATTACCTGATAGAGCACCGGTGGCAAACACAAATTTTCACACCATATTGGAAGGGGTACGTATACAAGGTTTGGATTTCTCGTAAATGTTAGCATACCCTGCTAAATTTGCCATTCTATATTATGTTGTACCGTTTCTTTGTGCACCAATCACATACATTAGTATAACACCAAGCCCTATATATACTGTAACTCTACCAGTTGGGGTTTCTTTTGTATGTGCCTGTATCACTACATAATGCTATTTAGTTTTGTAATAACAACCAAATTGAAATGCTTGTGCCACCAGTATACATAGTTTTAAGCTGCAAGAGTCTTGTGGTCTGTTTCGTTGAATAATAACATGAACTGATTCATCTCACAAATCAACAGTCCTAAATACCTTCCAGCTACGTATGTACATATATATATGTCACTCTATGAGGATTGCATTTGGATTATTTGGTCATGTCCTAAGCATGCAGAATCAAAGCACACATATGTGCACACATACGTATGTATATTATACAATATATATAGTATCTTTATTGGATGCATGCATGTTTGATTTCTGCTGAATTTTCAACCCTAACACATGCTCTTGGCATGTACATATGCAAACTACAATGGACTGCTAGAGATTAAGAAGTGCTGATCTCTAAATAAATATAAATATTAATAAGTGTAATTCTTGAGTTGACACCACTTTTTTCTGTGCTTGTTTTCATTACAAACTGCAACAGATTTAGGAAAGTTTTCACGAATATTTTCTTAATCTGTTATAGTTTGTAATGAGAATTATTCTTTTATTAGTATAATAATTATAAGCATTTGTGTGCATGTTAACAATGAGCATGAATGACTCATACCAACAACACCAACTTATTGCAACCCTCATATCTATAGTGGAGCTTCTGTGCATCTATAACTGCTTACCTGTTGTCCTGCACTCTGACAAAGGATCTCAGTCTGTCCAACTGTGATGGCCACCTCACCTTCTGAAGCACAGGAGACCTGCAAGGCATGAAGCATCCATTGGCCATAACATGCACAGCTAGCACAGCTGCTGGTACACATGTTTTGATGAGTGGTGCTGATGAGGCATTACTTAACTATGCACAAGCTCTTACACAAGCTCATACGTGCACACACACACACACACACACACACACACACACACACACACACATGCACACACACACACACACACACACACACACACACACACACACACACACACACGCACGCACGCATGCACACACACACACGCACACGCACGTACGTACACACACCTCATAGCATGCTCCACCATAGATTGGTGGGATGGTTGTACTGTTATAATCCCAGTTGGTCATAATTTCAAAATCCACACATTTTGAGGTGGGACCCACAGTCTCCATAAACACATTGTCACCTGCATAAAAGCAATATCATATTAAAGATGCTGTAGAGTACAGTATATAGATGTTCCTCTAGATCAAGAATTAACAAAATAGTAAGCAGTAGAATATATAAATATTCCGTTAAATCGAGAATTAGTAAGTCTACAACATACGAAGGTCTCTTGGTCGTTGGCAGTGACTAAGTGCCTGCAAGTAATTAGATAAAAATGTGTACCAACAATTAATGTCCACACTGATATGATTGATGCAATTGATAGCATGCATCTGTGCTGGTACTGACATAGTGCTCTAGAGCTGTTGTAATAGTGAGCACTAGCAGATGTAGTAGTTGTGTAATTACTCACAAAATTGATGGGACAGAAGTCAAGTGTCTCTTGAAATCCTCCCAGATTAGGGTCAGAGAAGTACTGCAGATGAGTAAGTGTGTGTGTGTGTGTGTGTATGTGTGTGTGTGTGTGCGTGTGTGTGTGTGTGTGTGTATGTGTGTGTACACATACATACATGCATACATATATTATGTAGTACACTATACACAGCGCCATACCTGGTACTGTATGGGAATGCTCAGGTTGGCAAACAAAGTTGTGACATCGGCCAAATTGCATGCAGCAATTGCTAAGCGGTCATATGTGCAACTTGAGTTTCCACCTCCCTCTCGACCACCAAGGGCACTCAAGGGAAGGAACTCTTGCACGTCACAGAATGGCTCATTGCTGATACTGCATTGTAAAGAGTTGTGAAAGGCATAATCAATAATATTAGGCTTGGTACTCAGACATTCAATTGGACATATTTTAAACTTAAGCAGCATGTGATAAAATAAATTGAATTTGATTTTGCAATGTTAGGTATTTGTGTTGATTTGATCAGATGGTTATTTCCCTCAAGGGACACATGCCATTGGTTATTGGACAAATTCCCTTTGTCAAGAAACATCTAGTGGAAGATACAGAATTAATATACAGCCTGGTAATATGGCTTTTTACCAGTATATAGAGTGAAATCTGATATCAGTGACTCAGTCACTGTGGCATACACATGTACAGTACATTAAAGATTAAGCTCATGTGTATTGGTCACCCACCCATAGGAAAAACAGCTCTTCTCCGCAAAGTCACATCCAAGACATTGTCCAAACCTCAGAGGGGAGGCCACACTGTAGTCCACATCATACCAGCTGAAAGAGGAACAACAGAGAGGAGGTGAGGGGAGGTGCATACATATCTGAATCCCAGATATATAAGACATGGGAACTGCGAGTTGAACAAACATTTACAGCATAAAGAAATACAGTTGAAGAACAACATGACACCACTAGCTACAAGGTTCCAAGCTCTGTCCGAGAACATACCCGCTGTCCTCATAGAGTGCAAAGGTCAATCGTGAGAAGACACCATTTGTAGAGATGACACCAGTCATACCCTCATTCTGTGCAAGGTAGCAGACACATCGTAACACACCTACCAGTAAACACATGGTATGAATACACAATAATGGAAATGCAATTAAGAGGACATGGTCAAGTGGTCCATAAGTCCATGTCATTAGCAGGATTTCTTAATTAACGGTTTGCATTGTAGATAGGCACTTCAGTATATAATATAGCTGTACTTGGATGTATATTGGTTGAATATTGCGTATTGAGTATTGGTTGCGTCAGTATAGTTGCAGCCGAACTTTTAGTTGCTTTTATCCCTGAAAAAGGCTTCCATGCCACTGAACAGATAGGACCAGCACAGCACGATGCATCAATCAGTGCAACTTGCGTGAGGGGCCACCATTTTCCCTACAATCCTAGCCCTCACGCAAGTTGCACTGATTGCTGCATCCTGCTGTGCTGGTCCTATCTGGTCGGTGGTTGTGGTGGTTGTAGTTGCATGTTGTGCTGCATCCCGTACCGACTAGTGTTAATGCTGGCCCTGAATCCAATCCATTTACCGGTCTCAATCCTCAACTTTGCTGTGCCACCTTTCAACTTTGCCATAACTTGTCTCAGTTCCTTCCTTGCCACCTGCACACACCTTGCTCTACGCCCACCTTCGATCAGATTCTTCACAATTCCCAACTTTGACCTTACCTCAGCTTCCATCGTCCATGCTTGTTTCACCTCACGCCATCTGCAGTTCCTCAACACACACTCCACTTCCCTCCACTTCTCATACTCTTCACCATAGTCCTCATATACAATGGCATCTGTTAGGTGACAACACTTGCAGCTTCAAATTTAGCCCTTTCCATTTGAGAGATGGTGGCATGGTGTGCGTGAAGATTAGTCAGAAGATGTCAGAGATGTTGAGTGTATGCCAAGGAGTGTTGTTGTTATAGCATGTACACACATGGATGGCCTCCAGCATTGGAGCTTTGCATTCTCATTGAATGACTGAATAGAATTGAATTGAATTGAGTTTCAGCCCCTACATATATTACATGGGCCTATGTTATACTTACAGCAAATGGTAAGAAAAACAAGAGTGTCTGCTAATGCACGTTAAGTGCTTGCATGTATACTCACTTCAACAAGTCTTTGTTTCCAGTGAGAAAACTGTGTCCCTGATCCACCCAAATTCTCCAGTTCAAGTCCATTCAAAGTAGGACAGTCAAAATGTCTACGAGCCTCACGCTGTAAAACACACAAGGGAGTACTTAAGTGTACATTTGCTGCCATGGCAAATGCCACATACGTACCACAACATATATACCCATCCTAAAGGGCTGCACCACACATATATTTATATAGCCTATACGTACAATTACTCATTATGCCTATGTCGTATAATCTTAATAAGGCATACACAATACATTATTGACTTTTATGTAGATCACGCAAGAGCAGATACAAGAGCAGCTCATTAAAAAGGTGGCCTTGAGTGCTCTTTTCAGTGATCAAGTGACCATCAGTTCAGAGAGAGATGAGATGAGATTATTGAATGAGCAGACAAGGCGTCCCTAATGAAGCAGAACTGTGAGACTTATCATAGTGGGGGGGGGGGGGGGGGCAAATTCAGCACAGTGATCAGTAGCAGCACGGTGGTCTACTCCCTTTAATGACACTCAGTAATTGACACCAATTGACATGATACAACAAGTACATAAAGTATATGTGCTTTAGCCTCTTTCACCCTCAAAAACCCAACACATCAGAATGTCGGCAAGGTTATCCAATTGTAAGTATATGAAATTTCTATGCTTCTCATTAACCTCTTGCACACTCCAAAGCTCACAGCATCAGAATTCTGATAAGGCTATACATTTCTGGTACACTAATTTGCATCAGAAAGCTAAATAACCTTAACAGATAGTTAAATTTTAGTTAGTTTGCTATAGTAACATACAAAATCACATGGACAAACACGCGCAAGACCGACGTACCAACACAGCTGGAGTCACCACTTTGACTATGTCAATGTCATACACTCCATTTAATGCCTCCCTTCTCACAGTCTCTTGAAGAATAGTGTTGTTGCTTGACTGAAAGAAACTGCAGAAAAAACACAGTTAAAGCTAAATTCGTCAGTAATACAAAGAAGTTTAAAAGCACTATAAAATATACAGCTATATACTGTTATATACATAGAGAATTGGTGTCTACCATAAAATCAGAACTGGTCATTGTAAGCTTACGAAATTGAACCATTCTTTGGAGGAAGTCCAGATTTTTCATCACGGGGAGTGCGAGGGTTGCCATTTTCATCATGATAAAATGGCATCAGTCTTGGCGAAAACACCTAATTAAAACAGATTAATTAATGTGATAGACTTCTCACTTCATAATTCATTAGACATAAACACTCAACTCGTGTCAGGTTGTATTGGTTAATGCATGCTGACCCCCCGACACGCACACACGCACACTCACACACATACACACACACACATACACACACACACACACACACACACACACACACACACACACACACAAGCACACACACACACACATGTACACACACACACAGAACCATCGTGCCTCTACAACAACACACACACACACACACACACACACACACACACACACACACACACACACACACACACACACACACACACACACACACACACACACACACACACACACACACACACACACACACAAGCACACACACACACATGCGTGCACACAACACACGCACGCACGCACACACACACATGTACACACACACACAGACACACACACACACAGACACACACACACACACACACACATGTACACACACACACAGACACACACACACACACACACACACACATGTACACACACACACAGACACACACACACACACACACACACACACACACACACACACACACACACACACAGACACACACACACACACACACACGCACACACACACACACACACAAGCACACACACACACATGCGTGCACACAACACACGCACGCACGCACACACACACATGTACACACACACACAGACACACACACACACAGACACACACACACACACACACACATGTACACACACACACAGACACACACACACACACACACACACACATGTACACACACACACAGACACACACACACACACACACACACACACACACACACACACACACACACACACACACACACACACACACACACACACACACACACACCAATGCATGAGTCAGTTCATGTGCGACCGTCAGATCAATGTTGTCAATATCTTGCTCATTTGCTAGATTTGGACACAAATTGACAACACCAGCAATGGGTCTGCACACACAAGAGAAGAGAGAGACAAACACAGACTTTGCTTATTGTGCATTTGTGTATCCCTGTTATTCAACTCTCAGATGTATTTTCTTGCAGTCATTAGTAGATGATGTCAATATCTTGTACATTATTGGAAGCTAAATCATTAACGAACTAACAACTAGCTGCGTATACATTAAAGTTTAATATTTTACCACATATACGTACATACACTGAGCATATACAAAGTGTGTACGCTGCACATCATAACATACAAAACACATGGACACACACAGTCGGAAGATGCATATAATATTATATTGCAGCTACAATGAGCATATACCTGTCAGTGGTCTTGTCCTGGAAGCAGTGCGCTGCATAGGCCAAAGTTGTAACACCACATTGGAAAGATCTAGCAGCCACGTAGACAACAAAGTCAGCATCTGGCACTCCAGCTCCATCCTGTCCACTTGTTGAGCAGTTGGGGGAGCCTGCAGTTTCACACGTCGTGCAGGCCTGAAGATACAACATAGCTACAGTAAAACCACTTCTCATCACCAGCATTAGCAGTATTAGTACAAGTACCTTGAGATGATCCTCTGGGATTGGAAACTCAGGGAAAGCACAGAAGGTAGACTGGCATGGCATATCAGGGGTGCAGTGGTCAAATGGGTTCAGCAGTTCCAGCAGTGGAGCGAACCCTGCTGGCAAGCTTGTAATGTTGCAAAGCCTGAAGTGTTGTACAGAATAACATGTATATACAGTGTTACTGCAGAAGGAATATGCACAATAAAGAATAGTTCCTGCGCTCATGTTGGCAGCATTTGAGGCACACAAATATTATTATGCTCTGCTACATTATATGTGACAACACAGTATTGTGTGTATTATGTCTTCTAGCAGGCATTTCTACTTGAGTAGTGGACATTTGTACAGTACGTATGTATACCATTTGCAGTAATGCAGCTACTATCACTGTGAATAAAGTGCAAGCAGACTACATAGATGTATATAAAGTGCAAGCAGACTACATAGATGTATACAGTTTGTATTCCTTCATGAAATTTCATGAGTAGCTAGATAGTATATACATTTGAAGACACAGTATATATGTGGAAAATGTTAAATCACTCTGAAATTGTCAGCTTTACCTCTGTAGTGTGAGGTTCTGTGTGAGACGTTCTACTTTGAGGAAGCTGGAAAGGTAGTTGATGGCTTTCTCCACAACAGACTGAGTTTGGAAGAATAACGCGAAAAGTATAGATAACTGAGCTGTCTAGTATATTAAATGCATAGCGTACTAGTGTACTAGCTGGTGGTGTGTGCAGGATACCTTGTATTTGTTCCTCTGGTTTGGAGTAAGTCTGCAAGTGAGTGGAACAACATTCATGGCGCTCAAGCATCTGCCTCAAGAAACTACCCCGCTTAAGTCATAATATTAAGTCACATCGGAACCAGACTGGCTCACTGATCGAAATCTTCTTCGTAATACACTGGCACGATTCGGATGGGTTGACGCGGGGTTGCCTCTCTCCTTGTTCGGGAACTGGTCGTGGATGAGTAGCCGACCTTGGAGAGGATACAAGGTACACGGTAGCCATACATACGTAGCACAGATCCGTATCGCACATGATCCTAAACTGCGCGTACGCCCGTGTATTGGATACAGAACTACATCTTGCGAAGGAAGATAGATATTAAGCCGTTGGCTTGGCTAAAGCTATGTCTATAGCACACGAATGAAGCTACGTAGCTCACTCGTTCTGGCGGGATATGCCCACACTCGTGTCCTGCCCCTTCATACACCAGGTGGGCCAACAGAAGACACGAGACAGCTAGTAGTGGACGCATCTTGGGGTGGATCCAAAATAGGGGTGAAGTCAAAGTAGCTACGAATATAGGCGTGTCGCACCGTGCCACAGTAGTCCACATGTCATGATCATGAGACAAAACCGCATATATACATAGTGGGGCGCGGGGGTCCCTCCCATGAGCAACCCAGCTGCTAATGTAATTGCTAGTGTGTGTGTACTCGTGTACCAATGTGCAGTATTAGTGAACCAATGCGCGCGAACTAGTCACATGATCACGTGCGAAACCATACATACATATTAGAGCTAAGGTCAGCTGCAAAGCTCCAGGTCATGGTCATGAGACAAAACCCTATCATTGTTGTGTCCCATGTGTACACTGTATGATACATATATATATATATATTTACATGACAACTGGCTTGTACTGCTAGCACGATATATAAACTGGGGACAATGTGCCATCATTTCTGTTTAAGCTGTGAAGGTGTGACCTGATGTGGATTGATTCCAATGTAAGCCTATGGTAGAGGCGGGGTTGCTGCTCCAGAACTCTGACTTTATCCCAGTCCACAGGGTGGTGGTGGCTCCAGGCATGCTCCGTCAGGGCTGATTTTGTGCAGTCTCCAGACTCCACAGCCCAGCTTCATGTAGGCCAGACAGGCACGTGCATGGGTAAGTGGTTGAAGAAGTCCGGTAATAGATTAAACACTATATATATATCCTTCGTCGCAGCATGTCACATGACTGTGACAGCCATATATCTATATAATTACTATAAGTTTGCTCCATAGGACGCAGCATGCAGGAGCATCCTTCCTTTTTCTGTAACTCAGTAAAATGAAGAGGCGGCTGGAGCACAGATCTAGAGGTAGAATTTGTTTTGAAGTTTTCTTCAGAATATTTTTATTGATCTGTGTAGGCAACAGCTTGTGTCTGGCTTCTCAACAGATCAAAGATATGAACAAAGGATTAGGACATTTAGAATAAACATGAAGACTATATATACCTAGCTACATAACACTATGACTATACATACTAGCAAAGCAGGTTAATATAGTAAGTCAGGCATAGATACTTCAGCACATGTGCCGAATGCTCCAAGCAATCCCTAACCCGCATATATCACTAGTACAACTGATATTCTTTTAATTCTTTGAGGCTACTCACTCTTCCAACAGTGTGCCATCATGCTCAATGTCACAACCATATGTGGTTACCTATACAGTACATGGTTTACTTATATAGTATATAATCTAATAGCAGCAGACAATTACTTGAATAGTTCAAAGTTGGCATAACATCATCAGGTGATGTTGGAGTAGACCAAATAACTTCAGAACTCCTGTAAAATGCAGGTTCACAACCACCATTGTATATAGTCCACATCATACCAGCTGGAGAAGGAACAACATAGATTGGTTGGCATGTATAAGGGGCACTATACTGAGAGATATAAATGCAGAGTGACATGGTGACAGGTATACCTTGCATGCATGCCCCAAACTATATACCATTCTATAATATAATATAATATACGTATAGCTTGTATGTGGCTACGAATGTATAGTATAGATTAAAGGTTAAAGATCGATCTTGATGGGCATAGCTATATGTAACAAAATCAATCATTATCAACTGACTCCAAGACGTTTCAGCAAGTCAAGTGCATATAAAACAGCTTTGTATAATTATTATAGATTATATACAAGTCATAGTATTAGTAAATTATAGTCATAGTATTAGTGTATACATAGTTATTACTTGAACTGTTATATATTAGAATAATAAAAATTTATATACATAGTTGACAAAAGTCTATGTACGTATATATAATGTATATTACATGGCTGATAACTTCGCCTATAATTATACGTATAAAATTATATAAAATAATGATTGACTGAATTGCATAATATATGCTCGTCAAGACCAATTCACTTTGGGGTGCAGCCTTGCCGCTGCCAAGAATATCCTTGCCGCTCTCAGCTGAATCTTCTTTATGGGAGCCAGCTGCCCGCAACTACCCCACACTTCTGCTCCATATAACAGCACCGAATCTACCAACATTTCCAATAGTTTCACAAACGTTTCGCCTCTCAGCTCACCCACTGCTACTCTACACCTCCTTATCCAGTCACTCAGGGCTTTGGCTCCCGCCTTCGCTCTTTCCTCCACCATCCTTGCACAATTAAACTGGTCATTCAACATACACCCCAAATACTTATACTCCTCCACAACTCCAATCCTCTCATCATTAACAATAAAGTTTCCGCAGTCCTCTTAACACCTCTCCTCCTGATATGCATCACCCCACTCTTCTCTACAATAACTTCCACCGCCCACTCCTTGCACCACTCCTCCAACACCTTCAAGCCCCTCTTCACCTGTTCCTCATTTTCTGCAAGCAAAACAGCATCATCTGCATAAAGCAGCGCTGTGACCATCCGCCCCCTGCACTCAAACCCAACCCCTGCACCCCTTAGCTTCTCCACTAATGAATTAACATATACTTACAGAAAATAATAATAGTGATAGGACACATCCCTGCCTTAAACCTCTAGATAGTGCAAAAGAGTCACTCATCATCTCGCCAACTTTGACCTCGCAGGCCAGGGATCTGTAGGCCGCCTGCAAAAAGGAGAGAATTCTACCACCAAACCCACTGTCCTGCAAACACTGCCATAGTTTGCTCCTTTCCACCCTGTCATATGCCTTCCAAAAGTCAATGAAGGTTGCAAACATTCCCTTTCTGAGACGTGCTTTCATCTGCCCAAGCAACATTAATGTGATAGCCTGATCCCTACAGCCTCTGCCCCTTCTAAAACCCCTTGTTCTTCTGCCACCAGTCTCTTCTCTTCCACCACTATACCATCATCCTCTTTTGCATGATACTACATAATGCTTTGTAGGGTACTGCCACTAGCGATAATTATTTCTCTATACTCATCCACTCTTCTGCTTCTTTGGAATCGGTACCACCACACTCTTCCTCCACTCAGTTGGTATCATTCCAAACTTCCGGCACCAGTTAAAAAGACACCACCAAAAATCTACAAAAATGTCACAACTGACCATTTCTGCCATCAATTCATCTCTCCCTGCAGCCACCCTCCTCTTCAGCTCACGCAAAGCCAGCACCACTTCTTCCTCCTTATATCCTTGATGAAGTCTCTCCAAACCTAAGAAGATGTTTGCTGCTCTCATTTGCACAATTACCACTGGCCTCAGCTGCCCTCCACACCGGCCCCCATACCTCTGCCCCATACAGTAATATTGATTCCACTAGCATCTCTATAAGATTCATAACGGTAGACCCTTTAACCTCCCCCACTGCAGCCCTGCTCCTTCTGAGCCAGTTACCTAGTGCTCTAGCCCCAGCCTTAGCCCTCTCCTCCGCTCATTGACCACACACCCTAGCTAGGTATACTTGTACTCTTCCACTACTTTGATTTCATCACCACTAACATAAAACTTCTCTTCCATTATCTTCACCCCCTTCCTCTTCACATGCATCACCCCATTCTCCACATTAATTTCCACTGCTCACTCACTACACCATTCAGCCAAGGTATCCAACCCGCGTCTCATTGATCTTTCATCCTCCGCTAAAATCACTGCATCATCTGCATACAATAACACTGGAATTACCTGACTTCCACATTTCACCCCAACTTCTGCCTCTTTCAGGTTATATACATGTATATAGTATACACATGATTGAATATGATTGGAATGTACCAGACAAAAACTCATCAAAAGTCAGACATCATCAGCAGTAGTACAATACAAACAGAGGTGTGGTGTCGCTTGAGTACACAAGAAATGTGGCACATATATAATTTACATGTGCGTGACAGCACACAATAGGCATGCATGATGAGTGGGGTTGCCTAGGTAGAAATACTATATATTTTTCGTTGCAGCATGTCACATGACAGCTATATATCTATATAATTTCTACTCTTTTGCTCCAAAGGACACAGCATGCAGGAGCATGCTTCCTTTTTCCGTCACTCAGTAAAATGAAGAGGTGGCTGGAACACAGAGGTAGAGATTGCTTTGAAGTTTTCTTCAGAGTATTTTTTATTGATCTGTGTAGGCAACAGCTTGTGTCTGGCCTTCTTAACAGATCGAAGATATGAACAAGTTCTGCTATATGCGTATACGTATTATAATTATATGAAATAATAATTGATTCTGCTGCATAATATGTTCTCGTCAAGACAAATTGGTTAATGCATGTAGCAATGAGGCTGTACGATATCACATATTAGTAGACTAGACCAACCGTAATGGTCTTGTCTAACACAAAACTGTTGTATGTGTGCACTAAAATGTCTCAACCGCAGTTTACACATACATACACCTATACACATGCAACCTTACCCCATGGTCAAACAGCTAACTCTCTATAATTAGTACTAGTCATATTACAGTAATACATACGTACACTACAAATTAGTTAGAGACATCACTAGCTATCAGAGAATAGCAAAAGTTGCAACCATCTAAATACATCACAATCCTGTCTTATTTAAACAGAACCAGACGCTATATAGTTTTGCACTATTATAATTAGTAGACTAGCTAATTCTAATGTAAACTTAGGCCTCTTCCACTATGAGATCTTCATCAAGATCATCATTAAATGGCTTGTATGCCTCCAGTGTGATGCCAGAACGTCCTCTCCCATCACTGTAAGAAAGCATATGGGTACCATATTTAATGGCGCTATTAAAAGATTCACATCTTGCACACAAAGACTATTGTATATTAACTCACGAGGACCTTTTCCCTACTCCACGTCTTTTGTGTATCACAACCAGCACCACAACCACAATGATAGCAACAGCAGCAACCACTCCAAGAAGTCCAAAGGTGACTCCAATGGCAATGGCCCCACCTGTTGACAAACCAGATGGAGGAGCAGGGGGAGGAGCAGAGGTGGTGGCAGGACAGGTAGTTGAGTTCTCCTGGAAAGGAGGAAGGAATATAATATTATAAACATAATAACATTTGTGGAGGCATATTACCAATCTTGATGAGCATATACTCAATCAATTATAATGAGCACATACGAAACAGTATGCATTTCAAATGTGATGAGAGTAATGCATTTTCCACCACAATATACACATTGGAAGTCTCCATGGCCACCTACGTCCTTTCCTCATGAATAAGCTACTATCTCAACTACATACTTCAAGCTACTGACAACCTAACATGCGTCACTCACCCAGCAAATGTCTTCAAAGCCAGGGCAGATGATGGCAATGTCAAATCCCATTGCCTGCACTATTACCTGAAAGTAAGCAATTAGATTAACAGCATCTCAAAATAGACAGTCTCACAATGTATGATGTCATCATTTGCTTATTTTCATTGTTTGGAAATGTTCCTAGATTTTGCAGCTTGGGGAAGATGTTGCACAATAGGCTATGGCTAAAATGCCCATTTCATTGCTCTAAAGAAGGCTACACACTTAAAGCTGACCTGTAGGGTGCTTATGAATGCTACAGCAGGCCCATACGTCCCTTAGATCCACTTTGCTGATGAGGGCTCGTGGACATACATACCAGAAGTACAAATATTTGTTGAATTAGATCATATTGGAAAGCGATGGAAACGTGGTCTCCTCCAAACATCAGTGATAATCACGGCATAGCCATGTTTCTCAGCCATTGTGAGGAATTTGAGTGGAGTGTGTGCATGTGTGTGTGTGTGTGTATATGTGTGTATGTGTGTGCATGTGTGTGCATGTGTGTGTATGTGTGTGCATGTGTGTGCGTGTGTGCATGTGTGTGTGTATGCACGTATGCAGACGTGCAGAAACTATATGCGACTGGTTGGGATTTATATGATCATGCAATGTATGCATATTATACAATATAGTAACTTTATTGGATGCATGCATGTATGATTTATAAATTTTGAGTTGACACTACTTCTTTCTGTGTTTGTTTTCATTAAAAAAACTGCAACAGATTTAGGAAAGTCGGAATATATTCCAAAATCTGTTGCAGTTTGTAATGAGAATTTTTCATTCATTAGTAATAAGCATTTGTGTGTATGATAATGATGAGCATGAATATCACGTACTAACAACATATATATATTGCAACCCTCATATCTATAGTGGAGCTTCTGTGCATCTATAACTGCTTACCTGCTGTCCTGCACTCTGACAAAGGACCTCAGTTTGTCCAACTGTGATGGCCACCTCACCTTCTGAAGCACATGAGACCTGCAAGGTATGGATCATCCATTGACCATAACATGCACAGCTAGCACAGCTGCTGGTACTCAAGTTGTGATGAGTGATGCTGTTGAGGCATTACTTGAATGTGCACAAGCTCTTGCACAAGCTCATACGGATGTGCACACACATACACACATGCACGCACGCACACACACATGCACACACACACACACACACACCACATAACATGCTCCACCATAGATTGGTGGGATGGTTGTACTGTTATACTCCCAGTTAGCCATGATTTTAAAATCCACACATTTTGAAGTGGGACCCACAGTCTCCATAAACACATTGTCACCTGCAGTAAAAGCAGTATTATATTAAACATACGCCAATGCTGTAGAATATATAAATATTCCTTTAAATCGAGAATTAGTAAGTCTACAACATACGGAGTTCTCTTGGTCGTTGGCAGTGAATACGTGCCTGCAAGT
>OX465036.1:5464003-5529003 GCA_949841015.1 Aplysina aerophoba | reverse complement strand
GCGCCTGCTACAAAGGCAGACACAAGAACAGAGCTCATTAAAAGGTGGTCATGAGTGCATTGTCCAGTGATCTAATGGACCATCAGTCCAGGGAGAGATGAGAGTATGGAATTAGCAGGCAAGGCGTCCCTAATGAAGCAGAATTGTGATAAATTCAGCACAGTGATCAGTAGTAGCACAATGGTCTACTCCCTTTAATGAGTCACGTTAAGTGACCCCAATTGAGATGATACAACAAGATACAACAAGTATATAAGTTACGTCACAAATGGTAGTAATCACTGGATGTTATGGCAACCTGACCAGGTCAGTAAAAACTGAAATCATGGCCAGGGGGACCAAAGTCCTATTTGCAGCAACCAGTACTAATGATCTCTTCGCCAGTCATCCAACAAAGGATGGAAGAGCCACAGACAGCTGTTTCTCCCTGATAAAGGCTCATCAGTGTAGCATACTCATGGTCGATGCCAGATCACAAGCTGCTTCTAAATCCACCATAAGTGAAACACTTGTGGTTTCAATATAGAAACAGGTAGAGACTAACAGTCAAAGAGTGACTGAGCGTTCAATATAGGCAGATAGGGAATTTGTACACATTGTCCAGTGTAGGGGATTAGTGACAAATGGCAGTAATCACTGTATATTACGCCAACCTGACCAGGTCAGTAAAACTGAAATCGTGGCAAAGGGGACCAAGCTTGTATTTGCAGCAACCATTGATCACCTCCCCAGTCATACAACAAAGTGAAACACTTGTGGTTTCACTTAGGGTGCATTTAGATCTGGCATCGGCCATCAGTACGCCACACTGATGAACCACAATCAGGGTAAAACAGCTGTCTTTGTTGGATGACTGGGGAGGCAATCATGGTTACCACAAATAGATCCTAAATTCCTTACATAATTAAGTGAAATGTTTCATCTGGCATATTAAACTTCTTTCACCCTCAAAAGCCCAAAGAATGCCAACAAGATTATACAATTCTGTTATTCTATTTTGTGTCAGAGAGCTAAGTAACATTAAGACTTTGCATACAGTTATATTTAGTTCGGTTGCTATATCAACATGCAGAATCACACAGCCACAAACCGGCCACACCCAAGACCTACCAACACAGCTGGAGTCACCACTTTGACTGTGTCAATGTCATACACTCCATTAAATGCCTCTCTTCTCACAGTCTCCTGAAGAATGGTATTGCTACTTGGCTGGAAGAGGCTGCAGAAAAACACAGTTAAAGCTAAATTCGCCAGAAATGCAGAGAAATTTAAAAACAACATAGAATTTAGAGCTATATACTGTTATATAATTATGATATAGAATTGGTGTCTACCATACATTAGAACTGGCCATTGTAAGCTTACGAAATTGAACCATTCCTTGTAGATAAAGGAGGAAGTCCAGATTCTTCATCACGTGGAGTGCGAGGATTGCCATTTTCATCATGATAAAATGGCATCAGTCTTGGCGAAAACACCTAATTAAAACAAAATAATTCTTTGGAAGCACTCCTCACTTCATAATTCATTGCACATAGACACTCAACTCGTGTCAGGTGGTGTTAGTCCATGCATTCTGACACATACACGCATGCACACGCACACACACACACACACACACACATACCAATGCATGAGTCAGTTCATGTGCGACCGTCAGAACAATGTTGTCAATATCTTGCTCAGCTGCTAGATTTGGACACAAATTGACAACACCAGCAATGGGTCTGCACACACAAGAGAAGAGACAGACAAACACAGGCTTTGCTTATTGTGCATTTGTGTATCCCTGTTATTCAACTTGCAGATGTATTTTCTTGTAATCACTTGCATCAATCATATATTCTTATCATATATTGTCAATATCTTGTACCTTATTTGACCATTAATGAACCAAAACCTAGCTGCATACCTTCAAGGCTTATGTGTTGGCATGCATATGTTGGCGTGACATACAAAACACATAGACACACACAGCTGGAAAGCAAATAGCAGCTACAATGAGTGTACCTGTCAGTGGTCTTGTCCTGGAAGCAGTGGGCTGCATAGGCCAGTGTGCTTCCACGACAATTGAAAGATCTAGCAGCCACGTAGACAACAAAGTCAGCATCTGGCACTCCAGCTCCATCCTGTCCACTTGTTGAGCAGTTGGGGGAGCCTGCAGTTTCACACGTCGTGCAGGCCTGAAGATACAACATAGCTACAGTAAACCATTTCTCATCCCACCAGCACAGTACTGGTACAAGTACCTTGAGATGGTCCTCTTGGATTGGAAACTCAGGGAAAGCACAGAAGGTAGACTGGCATGGCATATCAGGGGTGCAGTGATCAAATGGGTTCAGTGCCAACAGTGAAGCGAACCCTGCTGGCAAGCTCGAAATGTTGCAAAACCTGAAATGGTTATGTAGAACAATTGAGTACATGTATTCATATTAATGCAGAAGGAATTTGTTGAGAATAGTTGCTGGTCTTATGTTGGCGCCGCAGCATTTGAAGCACACAAATTTTATTATATATATTATATATTATTATTATATTAATTATATTATATGGTATGTTATGCTACATTATATGTGACAATACAGTAGTGTGTATATACGTCTTCTAGCAGGCATTTGCTACATGAATAGTGGACATTTGTACACAGGACATATACCATTTGCAGCAATGCAGCTACTATCGCTTTGAGTGCAAGCAGACTACATAGATGTATACAGTCTTTATTCCTTCGTTGTGAGATTCCATGAGTTGCTAGATGGTACATTTGAAGACACAGTATATATGTGGAATATGTTGAATCACTCTGAAATTGTCAACTTCACCTCTGTAGTGTGAGGTTCTGTGTGAGACGTTCTACTTTGAGGAAGCTGGAAAGGTAGTTGATGGCTTTCTCTGCAACAGACTGAGTTTGGGTGAAGAATGTGAACAGTAGATAACTGAGCGGTCTCATATATTAATTGCATAGTGTATTAGCTATTGGTGTGTGCAGGATACCTTGTATTTGGTCCTCTGGTTTGAAGGAAGTCTGCAAGTGAGTGAAACATCATTCATGGCGCTCATGCATCTGCCTCAAGAAACTGCCCTGCTTAAGTCATAATAAATTATGTGAACTAGACTGGCTCACTGATCGAAATCTTCGTCGTAATACACTGGCACAATCCGGATGGGTTGACGCGGGGTTGCCTCTCTCCTTGTTCGGGAACTGGTCGTGGAAGTGTAACCGACCTTGGAGAGGATACTAGGTTGAATAATACAGTGCACAGATCAATGCGAGCCCGTCGCACATGACCCAAAGTACGCATACGCACGTGTATAGGATACAGAACTACATCTTGCGAAGGAAGACCGATATTCAGCCGTTGGCTTGGCTGAAGCTATGTCTATAGCACACGAATGTAGCTACGTAGCTCACTCGTTCTGGCGGGATATGCCCACACTCGTGTCCTTCCCCTTCATACACCAGGTGGGCCAACAGAAGACACGAGACAGCTAGTAGTGGACGCATCTTGGGGTGAAGCTAGTCTCGCGTAGCCAGACCGCCATTTTGTTCCAGCTCCGCGCTCCTGAGGAGGCGGAGCTGGAACAAAATGGCGGTCTGGCTACGCGACTAGGGTGAAGCCAAAGTAGCTACGTATATAGGCGTGTCACACCTACTGCGGTGTAAGGCCACAGCAGTCCACGTCATGATCATGAGACAAAACCGCATATATACATAGTGGGGCGCGGGGGTCCCTCCAATGAGCAACCCAGTGTGTGTGTACTAGTGTACCAATGTGCAGTGGACCAATGCGCGCGAACTTGTCACATGATCACGTGTGAAACCATACAAACACATAAGAGCTAAAGTCAGCTGCAAAGCTCTAAGTCATGATCATGAGACAAAACCCCATCATTGTTGTGTATGTGTACACTGTATGATATATATTTACATGACAACTGGCTTGTACTACTAACGCGGTATATATACCAGCTAGCGGGGGTGGAGTAGGCCTGTTTCCTGTACTTACCATTGCATGTAGGTAAGTCATGTTTGCACCATTTAGACAAATCATAATCATGTGATAGGATGAGAAAAAAGCTGCAACAATTCTCATGAAGCTCATTTGAAGAAACATTTGTATAGGTATATTCAATATTCAATATTATTCAAGTGCACCATGTGCAAGCACACTAGGACATGCTGTCCCATGCAGCACTATACAGGGGTAAATAAATAACCTGAGGGAACTGTCAGAGTGACGTATACTAAGTAAAATCATTAAGAGAGGGATAATCAGAAGAAAATCTGTTAACGAGAACTACGGGCACAGTCAGGGATATCAGGCCTGGGAACTCTGCAGAAATCTGCAGTGCCACAGCTTCTCTACCACCTTCCCTACTCTCTCACTGCCACAAGCTTGGTCTAAGATTAGGGCCACCTTCCTGTCATCAGTCGTACAGGACTCTCCTGCCAGATCCTCCATACATGCTGTCACCACTTCCCTCTCTTGTGCCCACCCCTTGCACCTCAGCAGAAAATGTTCCACATCTTCCACCTCCTCCAGTCCACACTGCCTACAGAGCCTCTCCTCCCTCTTTAAGCCACTCCATCTACCGGTCTCAATCCTCAGGGCTGCAGTCCCTCCCCTCAGCTTTGCCAAAATCCTCCTCCGCCTCTTACAGTTGACGTCCACACATCTTCTCTTACTGTCAATTGCCAGCAGACCACGCATTACCTCCAACTTCGATCGTTCCCGTGCTTCGGCCTCCCACTCCTTCTTCATCTCTCTCTGTGCAGTGTCTCTCAGCATGTGTCCTATTTCTGTCATAGACAGCCTTCCCAGACCTTCTATTCCAACATCTCTCCAGCCAAACCCCTCCAATCCACACTCCAAGTCCTTCTGCCATGCAGTTTTCCCAACCATCTCCAAAGATTCCATCACCACCCTCTTCACCAACCTGTCATCACTCATTCTTAATACTGTCAACCAGAACTCAATACATCGTCTCTTGGCTTCCCATGTCACGGGCATCATCTTCATCTCGTACTGGAGTGCTGCCTTTGGGTGTAGTCTACTCACCCCCAGAAAGATCCTCGCTGCCCGCAGTTGTATTTGCTCCACCAGAGTAGCATGCCTTCCACACCCCCATACCTCAGCACCATACAGGAGCACCGACTCAACCAATGCCCCCAACAACTTAGTGAAAGACTCGCCTTTTACCAATCCTACCGTTGCTCTGCACCTCTTTAGCCAAGCACTTAGGGCCTATATTATAGGGTAGATAGCCTAGATATTAGGGTATATATTATATAGGGGGCAAGTTGTGGCAATGTGTGGAAGTATGGGCTTTGATGGTTGGGTTATTGCCTTTTTGCGGGCGGCTTACAGGAACATGAGTGGCAAAGTAAAGGTCACTGAGGCAAAGAGTGAGGTTTTTGGAGTGACACGTGGTCTTAGACAGGGATGCGTCCTCTCACCCTTGCTGTTTTCCCTGTACATCAACTCGGTGAAGAAATTGAGGGTGGCAGGTGTTGGGGTTGCATGCAGAGGTCGGCTAATCACAGCACTCCTGCATGCAGATGATGCAGTGTTGTTTGCCGAAAGTGAAGAGGAAATGAGGGTGAGCTTGGGGATTCTGTCGGAGTGGTTTAGACAGTGGTCAGTGAAATTAACTTGTAGAGAAATGTGGAGCTATGCATATTAGGAAGAGAGGGGTAATGAGGACAGAGGAGGCCAGGTGTTCGAGGTGGATGGAGAATTGAAGTATTGGAGGAGTTTAAGTACCTTGGTTGTATGATTGATGGGGAGCAAGAGGATGGTGGAGGAAAGGGCTCAAGCTGCGTCAAGGGCCTTGAGTGATTGGCTTAGGAAGTGCGGAGATGCTGCAGGGGAGGTTAGAGGAAGAACATTTGTAAGGTTAATGGAGATGCTGGTTGGTCAGTGTTTCTGTATGGGGCAGACGTGTGGGGTGGGGGAGGTCAACTTGAACCAGTAGAGATGGTGCAAATGCGAGCGGCCAGGATTTTCCTGGGTAATACCCAAGACTAGGTATATAATATGCATGGCTGAGAACCGACCAAAGACCAGACATTGCAACATCATCATTGGCACAGTACAAACAGAGGTGTGGTGTTCGCTTGAGTACACTAATGACTAAGAAATGTGGCATATAATTTACATGGGAGTGACAGTACATAATATGCATGCATGATGCAGTGGGGTTGCCTAGGTAGAAGTACTATCCTTCATCGCAGCATGTCACGTGACTGTGACAGCCATATATCTATATATATAATTACTATAAGTTTGTTCCAAAGGACACACATGCAGGAGCACGCTTCTTTTCTCCGTCACTCAGTAAAATGAAGAGGTGGCTGGAACACAGAGGTAGAGATTGTTTGAAGTTTTCTTCAGAGTATTTTTACTGATCTGTATAGGCAACAGCTTGTGTCTGGCCTTCTTAACAGATCGAAGATATGAACAAGTTCTGCTATATATGTATGATAAGATAAGATATCAACAAAGGAATATATAGGACATTTAGGATAACTTGAAGACTATATATGTAGCTACATAGCATTATGGCTATATACTAGCAAAGCAGCTTAATCTAGAAATTCAGTCATAGATGCTTCAGCACATGTATCGAATGCTCCAAGCAATCTCTAAACTACATGTATCACTAGTATGACTGATATATATTCTTTGAGAATACTCGCTCTTCCAACTGTGCCATTATGACAAATGTCACATACATACCATGTGGTTTACTTATACAGTATATATATATAATTTAATAGCAGACGATTAGTTAAATTCTGCATAGCATGATCAAGCATTGTTGAAGTAGACCAGATAACTTCAGAACTCCTCAAAACCACCATCATATACAGTCCACATCATACCAGCTGGAGAAGGAACAACATACATAGATTGGTTGGCATGCATGAAGGGGCACTATACTGAGAGATATGCAGAGTGACATGGTGACAGGTATATATACTTTGATTGCATGTCCCAAACTATATACTATTCTATATAATGCATATAATATAATTTATAGCTTGTATATATGTGGCTACGAAAATACATAGTATACCAAAGATTGATCTTGATGAGCATAGCTATACATAACAAAATTAATCAGTATCAACTAACTGCAAGTCAATTCAGCAAGTCAAATGCATACAAAACAGCTTTGTATAATTATTATAAATTATATACACAGTTGACAAAGGTACCGGTCTACGTACGTATATATACAGTATATTACATGGCTGAAAGATTCTGCTATATACGTATATGTATTATAGATGAAATAATAATTGATTCTGCTGCATATTATATTCTCGTCAAGACCAATTCATTGGTTAATGTATGTAACAATGAGTCTCTACGATATCACATATGGTAGACTAGACCAGCCGTAATGGTCTTGTCTAACACAAAACTGTTGCATGTATGCGTCAAAATGCCTCAACTGCAGTTTACACATACATACACCTATACACATACAACTTAACCCTTTGATCAAACAGCTAACTCTCTATAATTAGTACACACAATTAGTACTAGTCATATTACAGTAATATACATACGTACATACGTACATTACAGAATTAGAAAGCAAACTTAGAGACATCACTATGAGAGAATAGCAAAAGTTGCAAACTGTCTAATTACATCCCAATCCTGTCTTATTCTACACACTATATCTATATAGTTTGCAATGTTATTATTAGTAGACTAGCTAAACTTAGGCCTCTTTCACTGTAAGATCTTCTTCAAGATCAGCATTAATTGGTTTGCATGCCTCCAGTGTGATGCCAGAACGTCCTCTCCCATCACTGTAAGAAAGCACATGGGTACCATATTTAATGGCGCTATTAAAAGATTCACATCTTGTGCACAAGGCCATTGTATATTAACTCACGAGGATCTTTTCCCTACTCCACGTCTTTTGTGTATCACAACCAGCACCACAACCACAATGATAGCAACAGCAGCAACCACTCCCAGAAGTCCAATGGCAATTCCAATGACCCCATCTGTTGACAAACCAGGGGGAGGAGCAGGGGTGATGGCAGGACAAGTAGTTGAGTTCTCCTGGAAAGGAGGAAGGAATGTATAAACATAATGACATTTGTGGGGGCATATTACTGCTTGACGAGAGCATATACGTAAGTAGTACAATTATAATGAGCACATACAAAGCAGTATATATTTCAAATGTGTTGAGGGTAATGCATTCATTACCACATGGGAAGTCTGGCCATCTACATCCTTTTCTCATGATATAATGATATGATCGAATAAGCTGCCATCTCAAGTACATACTTCAAGCTACTGACAACCTAACATGCGTCACTCACCCAGCAAATGTCTTCAAAGCCAGAGCAGATGATGACAATGTCAAATCCCATTGCCTGCACTATTACCTGGAAGTAAACAATTAGATCAACAGCATCTCAAAATACAGTATGTACAGTATATACAAATCGCAGAATGCAGTACATGCCATGCACATACAGAACAGTCTTACAATGTATGATGTCATCATTTGCTTATGTTCATTGGACGGGATGTTCATGGATTTTACAGCTTGGAGAAGCTGTTGCACAAGAGGCCATGGCTAAAATGCCCATTTCATTGCTCTAAAGGGCACTTATAGACCCACTTCATTGATGACGGCTCATGGACGTACATACCAGTACAAATAGTTGTTGAATGGAATATATCGGAAAGTAATGGAAACGTGGTCTCCTGTAAACCCCAGTAAACATCATGGTATAGCCATGTTTCTGAGCCATTGCGACAAAGTTGAGTGGAGCTATCGGTATGTGCCGAAACTATAATGCGACTGGTTAGGATTGACATACATGGTCATTGCATGCTTTGACAATGTTGTCGCATTGCCTGATAGAGCACCGGTGGCAAACTAATTTTCACAGCATTGGAAGGGGTACCAAGTTTGGATTACTGGTATATATATCGGAAAGTTTCTGCGTGGCTAGGTTCTTGCATTATGATCAATAGGGAAACTCCACTAGCCAAAATGTTGGACAGATGTTGTTGTCAGGTAATTCAGACGTTTCGACCCAATCCTGGGTCCTCATCAGTGAAAAGATAATCTTACAAAAACCGGCAAGGTGATTATATACACATAAACGGCGGGAAATAATGGCGGGAGATGAAGGTGGGTGGGAAACAAAGCAATGGAAGGTGATAACGACATGCTAATAATAGTAGTAACATATGCACAATGTACTAGTGGTATGTTTTGTGTGTGGAAATATACTAGTAAATCTATTGAGCAGTATTGCAATACACAGTCAGACTACGGATGGACGTGATCGGTGAATCAGGGGGTTGTACACAGACGATAGAGGGCCTTCATCTCGGTTCATTGTTTGGTGCTCCGTACGGATGTGCCAGGCCTCCAATGCACATCTCTGGCGGTAGTAGGGGTGACAGCTGACCACTTTTGCTTCATTCCAATTGATCACATGCATTTGGTCAACTGCATGCTCTGCTACCGCTGACTTTCGAGTTAAAAAACTCGTGGGGCTGCCGCCCCAACTCGAACTACTTACTTAGTAATAATTATAAGCATTTGTGTGCAGGGTAATAATGAGCATGAATTACACGTACCAAGATTGGTGGGATGGTTGTACTGTTATATTCCCAGTTGGTCATAATTTCAAAATCCACACATTTTGAGGTGGGACCCACAGTCTCCATAAACACATTGTCATCTGCAGTAAAAGCAGTATATAAATATTCCTCTAAATCAAGAATTAGCAAATTAGTAAGTCTACAACATACGGAGGTCTCTTGGTCGTTGGCAGTGATGAAGTGCCTGCAAGTAATTAGATAAAAATGTGTACCAACAATTAATGTCCACACTGATGATTGATACAATTGATACCATGCATCAGACATCACCACATATCTGTGCTACCACTGACAATAGTGCTCTAGAGCTGTTGAAATAGTGAGCACTAGCAGATGTAGTAGTTGTGTAATTACTCACAAAGTTGATGGGACAGAAGTCAAGTGTCTCTTGAAATCCTCTCAGATTAGGGTCAGAGAGTACTGCAGATGAGTAAGTGGGTGTGCTTGTGCGGGTATTTGTCTGTGTGTGTTGGTGCGTGAGCTTGTTTGTGTGTGCACGTAGTACATTGTACACAGCCCCATACCTGGTACTGTATAGGAACGTTGGAAAGTGTGGCCAAATTACATACAGCAATTGCCAAGCGGTCATATGTGCAACTTGTGTTTGCTCCTCCCTCTCGACCACCAAAGATTAGCCAAGGATTAAACTCTTGCACATCACAGAATGGCTCCTCACTGAGACTGCATTGTAAAGAGTTGTGAAAGGTATAATGAATAATCGTATGCTTGGTATTCGGACATTCAATTAGAATATGTTTGAACTTAAGCAATAGTTGATAAACTGAATTGAATTTAAATTGATAAAGTCTGTAATCTTAGGTATTTGAGTTTGACTGAGGGCCGTTGGTTATTGGAAAATTGCCATTGTCAAGTTATATATCTAGTGGAAGATGCAGAATTAATATACAACTGTCCCAGTAAATGTATAATTATACGTAGATTGAAATCTGATATCGGTGACTGAGTCACTGTGGCATACACATGTACATAATCTATGACTAAAAATTAAGTATCACCTGTCAAAAGAATCAAAAGTCACCTACCCATATGAGAAGCAGCTCTTTTCTGCAAAGTCACATCCAAGACACTGTCCAAACCTCAGAGGGGAGGCCACACTGTAGTCCACATCATACCAGCTGGAGGAGGAGCAACAGAGAGGAGGAGATGAGGTGCCACTGAAAGGCCTAGTTTTGATACAAATGCATACACATCTGAATCCCAGATAAGACTCATGGGAACTGCGCATACACGCAAAGTTACGGTGTGAAGGAATACATTCAACAATAACACACCACTAGCCACAAGATTCCAAGCATTGCACAATACTTGTATTGACCCTTGGGAGGTTGTTACGCTGTTTGCGAACATACCCGCTGTCCTCATAGAGTGCAAAGGTCAATCGTGAGAAGACACCATTTGTAGAGATGACACCAGTCATACTTTCATTCTGTGCAAGGTAGCAGACACATCATAACACACCTGTATACCAGTGAACACATGGATACAGACCAAGTTGCAAAATACCATGGTAATGTAATGTAATATAAATAATGTAATGTAATGTAATGTTTGAGAACTCTGGCTACCCTGAGGGATTAACTGAGTGCATGTACTTAAAGTACAGGAATAATTAAGGTTTTTAAAAAAATTCAATAGTTAATTAAACCTTTCTCAGCTGAATTAGAAGGCAAACTGTGTTGTGTGACGTCACCAAACATCACTAAATTGTGATGTTTAATCAAAACATCATTGGACGTCATGATCTGCCCCTTAAGAAATCTATACGAAGATCGCGACATCATCGTATGATGTGGTGGTAGAGATGCCTTCCCCACGAGGACAGTCACACCGGCTCGCGCACGCAAGTTAGCCAGAAATACAGCAGACACACACCACAGACATCATCTTCTAGATGGATGCTCTGGGCAAATGACAGTTTACAGTGGCTGCAAAGACAAAACACCACCGAAGAAGACATCTGTAGTGAACTTACAAACTCGCTGTCACTGGAGACGCTGTGCAGAACAGCTGCCACGTGCCGCTTAAGTATGGGCAGCTATATGGAGCATAACCTTTCATACGGCCACGTTTTTGGACTCTAGCTGGTCTAGCTTTTCATCGATTGTTTATAGCTAGATACGTATGAAGAAGGTACCAAAAGCCTATGCAATGCAACAAGTATAATTATAGGCATTTGCGAATGCAAATGCATCACACACAACTATGACCACCACCACGCACAAACAGGGATAAACCACAGAACCTTGCAGAGGGTCAAGACCATCTTGGGCACAGCTAGGAGCAGGATACAACAGTCAAATGCTGCTTGCACAAGGGCAAGTTCTGGTTAGGGTTTGTGCTCTTGTACAGTCTGCAATTGATTGCTGCAGCCTGCTTCTACTAGTGCCCAAGATGGTCTTGACCCTCTGCAACGTGCGGTGGTGGTGAATTTTCCAGTCATCAACTGGCACAAATACATAACTTGCACTCATGGTTGCCATCGCCTGTGAATATAATATCAATGAACTCCAGTTGTGTTGTCCAAATTGTAACACACACACAAAATTATCTTACTTGACTATGGACATCAGTTCAACAGATGTGGCTGCACTTGGGCTTTTGCCTTTAGCGAATTGAATGACCTGAGCTTATCCTTTACTGCACTTGATCATTAGTTCGTATATACAATGCCATCTGTTAGGCATAGTCAGATCTAAGGTGACAAGTTAACGCTTGCAGCTTCACCCCCTTCCAAATGACAGATGGTGGCATGGTGTGTGTGAAGATTGGTCAGAAGAAATCGGAGAATTCAGAATGTGAAGGGGGTTCTTCCTAATGACCGATGCACCAGACATTGCATCCTAATCGAATGACTAAATTGAATTGGATTGAGTTTCAGCTCCTAAATATTACGTGACCCTATGTTGGACTAACAGCAAGTGGAAACAAAAACTCTGCTAATGCACGTTAAGTGCTTGTATGCTTGTACTAACTTCAATGAGTCTTTTCTTCCAATGGCCACACTTTGTTCCTTGTCCACGCAAATTCTCCAGTTCGAGTCCATTCAGAGTAGAACAGCCAAAATGTCTGCAAGCCTCACGCTGTAAAACAAACAAGGGGGTAGTTTAGTGTACGTACTTTTGCTGCCGGCAAATGTCATATACCATTAAATACCCATCCTAAAGGGCTGCACCACACCTACATTTATTTTAATCTCAGCCTATGTCATATAAACTTGATAAGGTATGCACAAGGTATACATTTGACTTGTATGTAGATCATGCGCCTGCTACAAAGGCAGACACAAGAACAGAGCTCATTAAAAAGGTGGTCTTGAGTGCATTGTCCAGTGATTTAATGGACCATCAGTCCCAAGAGAGATGAGATTATGCATGGAACTGAAATGGATTATGGACGAGCAGGCAAGGCGTCCCTAATGAACCATAACTGTGATAAATTCAGCACAGTGATCAGCAGTAGCACAATGGTCTACTCCCTTTAATGAGCCACATTAATTGACACCAATTGAGATGATACAACAAGATACAACAAGTATATACATATAGTTTATGTCACAAATGGTAGTAATCACTGGATATTACGCCAACCAGGTCAGTAAACCTGAAACCGTGGCCAGGGGGACCAAAGTGGTGGCATAATATCCAGTGACTACTACCAGTTGTCACTAACCCTCTACACTGGGTAACGTGTACAACTTCCCCATCTACCTAAAACGTATGTGCTTTACATATCACATGTCACAGTAGTGACATCTATTTAGGAATGTCCCCAATTCAAAATAGTGGCTCCTATCTAATGTATTAGTGCTTGTCGGTAAAACTAGCGAAATGATTGCAAACTGGAACAATTGAAGGCCATAGATAGGCTTATTTCAAGGAGCTAAGTGCAACAACATCCCCAAAGGCGACCTGGAGTGTGTGTAAGGGAAAGTGCCGTAGGTCGATGTTACCCTGTTTCATCTATTCATATTATTCTTATTCTTATTCTTCTTCACACAGAATTTATGCGCACTTCTAGTGCTTGACAGAGGACACCTATAGATCCCGGCTATGTACCATGACACATGGAGGTATCTGAACCACTTGGAAAACAGCGCTGGTGGTATTCCAGCTCGTACAGTGTTTGGGGTAACGCAAAGTTTCCTATCACAATGTATGAACATACCAAAATGCCGCTATTTTGCTACGAGACCGTGTATACACATGTGGTCTCATGAAGCCAGCCACATTCTTCAGAACAGTGCAACGTTTTTCTACGCTGTACATATACACCATCTTGTAGATGTATAAACCCAGCATAGCTAGCTAAATAGTAGAAATGTTTCTCAATAAATTTGCTAGTTATAGCTAATGGCTAAACATAAGTACAATTAGGCAGAAACAAAAACGGACAATACAGAATCAGTGTGCATCAGCTAGCTATCCAAAAGTAAACAAACAGGCATATTAAAAATTTCCTTTAAAATTTCAAAGGAATTAGCAATGTCTGAAAAAGCATAGAAACAAGTGGTGACATCTCAGTACTTTGATCCATCACATTTCTTTGAGGATCAGCAGTTCTAAATCCCTTGCAGAGTGGTCCTGAGTGCACTCCAGGGGGTTTAGGACTTCTGGAAATATTTAATATGCTTGTATAAGGGTTTTTCACCCTCAAAAGTCCAAAGCATCAGAATGCCAGCAAGGTTATACAATTCTGTTATTTTAATTTGCATCAAAGAGCAAAATAACCTTAATAGATAGCTATATATTAGTTAGGTTGCTATAGCAACATGCAGAATCACACGACGACAAACCAACCACACACAAGACCTACCAGCACAGCTGGAGTCACCACTTTGACTGTGTCAATGTCATACACTCCATTAAATGCCTCCCTTCTTACAGTTTCCTGAAGAATGGTACTGCTACTTGGCTCGAAGCAGCTGCAGTTAAAGCTAAATTCGCCAGTAATGCCGAGAAATATAAAAACAACATAAAATTAGAGCTATATACTGTTATATATATAGAATTGGTGTCTACCATTAATCAGAACTGGCCACTGTAAACTTACCAAATTGAATCATTCCTTGTAGAAACAGGAGGAAGTCCAGTTACTTCATTACGTGGAGTGCGAGGGTTGCCATTTTCATCACGATAAAATGGCATCAGTTGGGGTGAAAACACCTAATTAAAACAGAATAATTCTTGGGATCACTTCATAATTCATTGCACATAGACACTCAACTCGTGTCAGGTGGTGTTAGTCTATATGCATGCTGACACATACACGCACACATGCACACACGCACACACACCAATGCATGAGTCAATTCATGTGCGACCGTCCGAACAATGTTGTCAATATCTTCCTCATTCTCTAGATCTGGACACAAATTGGCAAAACCCGCAATGGGTCTGCACATGCAAGAGAAGAGAGAGACAAACACAGGCTTTGCTTATTGTGCACTTGTGTATCCCTGTCATTCAACTTGCAGATGTATTTTCTTGCAATCACTGGCATCAACTACTTAGCATATGCCGTGACCCGACTCGGACCGCGAGCACTCGATTCGCACAAGGTGGTACTCAATAAACTCAATAAGACACGAGGCAACTACACACCGAGCATGCGCACTACACACGTGGCATTTCCCCATGCATTACGTAATCATTAACGAACCAAAATCCAGTTGCATACATTCAAGGTTTACGTTTTGGTTGTATCTTCAGGCCTGCACGACGTGTGAAACTGCAGGCTCCCCCAACTGCTCAACAAGTGGACAGGATGGGACTGGAGTGCCAGATGCTGACTTTGTTGTCTATGTAGCTGCTAGGTCTTTCAAATGTCGTAATACAACTTTGGCCTATGCAGGACACTGCTTCCAGGACAAGACAACTGACAGGTATACTAATTGTAGCTGCTATATGCCTTCCGGCTGTGTGTGTCTATGTGTTTTGTGTGTCATGATGTGCGGTATGCACACTTTGTACACCCTCAGCTGTACATGCCAAAACATAAACCTTGAATGTATGCAGCTAGATTTTGGTTCGTTAATGTTTTAGCTTCAACTAATGTACAAGATATTGACATCTTATGCTATGTAGTTGATGCAAGTGATTGCAAGAAAATACACAATGCAAGTTAAATGACAGTAATACACAAATGCACAATTTCTCCGTAAAACCAAGATGGCGCCCCGTAGTGGCAAAACGTCAGAAAACCATTTCGCAAGCTAGCGATGGAAATGCCCGTCGAGGTCACCCCCTGGACAGCGCTTAGCAATTTCGTTTGTGTCCGCTGTGAATTCTTTGGTCAGCTCCGGAGGTTAGTGCGAACAAAAATTCGGCCTAGCTCCATTATAATAAGATTTATAATATGCCTATATATAATAATATTCATGTGCATCATATATGTCTGGCCATATGCATAAGTTAGCATGTCACTCTCATTACAAGATCAATTGCAACTTTATCTGTCTCATGGCGGAGTGTCATAAAACATGCAGTACGTGTGTGCATTTTACATTCAGCTATAGCTGCATACACTCATGGCACAGCAAGTCGCTTAGTAATTGATATGAAATGCTGTAGACCATCTCTGAATGGTTGTTCATCACTATTAACTGCATAATGGAAAATGGGAAGAAATGCTGCACACCTTGTGAACTCCTGCTGACGCATGGCATCCAAGGATGGAGATAGTGGGTCATCTCCAAAAGTAGAAAGTAGTGTTGGTTGACCACTACAACGTTGGTAGTTGGCAACTGCTTCTTTGGGACTTGGTAGAATGCCCACAGAGAGTTTTACTGCTCTATTGTCTTCATGCATTTTGACGTTGGGGATTCCTTTACCAAATATGTAAGTAGTATGTGTACAATGATTCTATAGCATTAATATAATAATACGTATATAGCACAGCAGCAGAAAGTATGCATACATATATATAGCTATATATGAGATATGCCCAGGTGTTAACATGCAAGCATAATTATATATTATATGAATAACATACCAGGTATAGGGTGTTCGTTCTAAGCCTGCACAGCTTGGGCAGCACCAGCATTTGCTACACTTAGTATAGAGTGAACCATGAAACACAAAACTGATCTATAGGTGAATCCATGTCCACAAGTCCTTCTTCTTCGATCTTCACTAAAATTCTTTTGAGTGGGTAATTAATCTCCACCCAGACTCTTTCTACAACATGGTTCTAGAAAGTAAATGATATGATCGAAGGTCAGACTTGCACAGAACATACTTACATATATACAACACTCTGTGTGATTCAACATGGAGGACTCTCTGAATTACCTGCTTGGAAGTAGTCTGTAAAGGGGAGCTCTTGATGTGTTTGCACGGTGTGGTGCTAGTTACTCTTGAACGAATAGGCCCAACACCCACTCTTTTCCTTGATCCACCCTCACTTGGTCCCAGAGACCATACTGAATCATTATTGGTCTGCATACGTATTACGTAGAAAGAATATTATGCTAATTACTGGATGATGCAGCTGCATGCATGGCTATATATACTGTTTGTTCATACTATAATATTTGCCATCAATTGGGCAGTAGTATTTTAAGCATGCATATTATATTGCAGGTCTTGGCTTCACACCATAGCTGTATACACACATAGCTCACCGGAATAGATATTTGTAAATCTCCACCGTATTCTTCACTGGCATAGATGCAAAACCAACAATCTTAGAGCTGTAGCCATCAATGACGCAAACATGGGTAACCCCATATATACATCACTAACTTCTCATTTTGATCTATATAAACTTTGTGTCCAAAGTATAACTTGCGTAGTATGGTTTGGGGTTCAAAAGCTTTGCACTGCTTATCTGCCTCCTACGATGGTATTCAGGGTTTGCATAGGGCAAAACTACAGCAGTCTGACGCTGGCCAGCTCTAATTCCTCCACGTGCCAAGAAACCTTTCATTGTCTTTCTTCTATATGTAGGCCCAATGTAGCCAACTGCAGTAGCCACAACCTGACTTAGCTGTGGCTGTTCCAGCCGCGAACTTGCGTGTATATCGTGTTCTGAGCAGAACTGCCAGACATTCCGAGAGCTCAAACCCTTCTTTCCAGGGAATCGGATCCGACTTTCAGCTCTTCACTGACCTTCTCGTGTGACTTGTGTTCAACTTCTACCATCTGTCTGATCACTGCTTCGATCACTGCTCCAATTCTGCTATCTAGCTCTTCCAAAGCAGACATCGTTTGTACTTTCGCGCGCAATTAATGATTACTCGTACACGTCACGTCGGTACTATATATATATAATTATAGAAGTGTGGAGTGATGCATATCAGAAGGAAAGGGGTAAAGAAGACACTGAAGGAGTTTTACGCTGATGGAGAGAGATTTGATGTAGTTGAGAAGTACAAGTACCTTGGTTGTACGGTGAATGAGCACCTGGAGTGTAAGGGAATGATTGAGGAAAGAGCAATGGCTGGAGCCAGAGCCCTGAGTGGTTGGTTGAGAAGTTGTAGAGCCATGGTCAGAGACGTTAGTGGCACAACATTCAGAAAACTAATGGAGGCTTTGGTCAAAACTATACTTTTGTACGGTGCAGAAGTGTGGGGAGGTAGCAGAATTTTGGAGTCGGTGGAACAGGTGCAGATGCGAGCGGCACGAATATTCCTAGGGGTAGGAAGACTTCACCTCAGGGTGTCTCTGCAGTTTGAGATGCAGATGGTCCCGCTGAGGTTTGAGGCAAAGAAGAGATGTATTGAGTTTTGGGCGAAGGTATTGAGAATGGAAGGCAACAGGTTGGTTAGGATGGTTATGTTGGAGGCAATGGGATTGAGAGGGAAAGTAAAGTGGATAGAGAATTTGAAGCAGAGTTTGGAAGAGGTTGGGTGGATGGGTGTTGGGATGGAGGAGCTGGGAAGGCTGTCAAATGGTGAGGTGGTACAGATGTTGAGAGACTGTGTCTGGAGGGCAGTAAAGGAGAGCTGGGCGGTCCAAGCTGAGCAGCACTCTAAGCTGAAAGTGGTGAAGGAGTTGAGGAAGATTCAGTGTGAGGCAACGTGTATAGATGTTGAAAGTAAGGGGATTCGAAGGATGCTAACAAAACTGAGGGGGGGAACTGCTGAACTGAGAGTGGAGACCGGTAGATGGAGTGGATTGCAGAAGGAGGAGAGAATTTGTAAGCAATGTGCCCTGGGAGAAGTGGAGGATGAGGCGCACTTTGTTTTGAGATGTGAGGCTCTGTCGGAGGAGAGGAGGAACCTGTTGAGGCATATGGAGTTGGTGGATGGGTGGCAAGATGGAGAGGAAGGAGCTAAGTTGGCGATAATATTAGAGCAAGCTTGTATTGATCAAAGAGTGGGAAGAGAGCTGGAGAGAATGTGGAGAAGCCGATATGAAAAGAGACCTGCCCCTCAGAGCTCTAGATTATGATTTATACTTTAGTTGAATTTGAGACATCTATTGGTGCATTACTATGACACTGTCATGATATGTCATCATGATTCCCCCCACCCCACCCCCCACACACCCGCCCACAATTTCAGTCATTCTGACAGTGCTGCATGGGGCAATTTGGCCCTAGTGTGCGCCTTGCACACGGTGCACTTAAATATTGAATATTAAATATTGAATATAAAACATAGGCCATGTCATCACATGCAACAAAACTCGATATACTCGAGGGAGACGCACGAGCATCCCCTCCCTTACAAGTTACAATCATCCCTCAGGCGACATTCGTGTTGAGCAATGAAGTCCGGATTTCTGTTCAATTAACCTATAGTTAGAAGCAGGAGTTTGCTGCCTTGCGCATGTGCTACTACAAAGCCTGCCATTTCCATCGCAAGCTAGCAATGGAAGGAAGCGCTACCTTTACCCTGCCTCTCTTATCTCACGATCGGACTGTAGATTTGACAATGGATGGAAAATCTGTATAGAGTTGAGCGTGCAGCAGATTAGAACCTCGTCCCTGGCAAGGATCTTTGCAATAAGCCCGGACAGCATTTGGTTGCAGCAAACCATTGGAAACAAGATCTATTTGCAAAACGAAGGTGGTAGTTTCTGTGATATTCTCGGAGACAGAAACTCCATCTACGGTTTGCCAATCAGCAGGAATCAAAATAATCCCTCAAGTGTAGTTTTGAGCACACTTTCCACATCAACCCTTGATGTGCCACCTGCTAGCAATGGGAAGCCAACGTTTGAAAGCATAGATGTCTTTTATGTCGACATAGATGAAGCCACTTCAAATGTTCCATCACTATTGAAAGCAGTGCAGGAAGAATATGGCGACAACTACGTCTTGCTGACAAATGATGGATTAATGATTAAAGACAGTCCTGCAACAAGGGGTATGTAATTGTATAATTGCTTGTTGTGCTTGCTCAAGCCATTTAGTTATGTGCATGAGTAAGGTATAATTTGCAACAATTGCAAGAAATGCATATGTAAAGTGACGTTACTAGTACTTATATATAATTATATATAAAATGAATGACATGCATGCATATGTGTATAGCATGCACACCTGAGCTGACATATAATAATGTCTTTTATAACAGGACTGAAGTTCTGGAAGACTCCCAGCAGAAAGATTTTCACAGCAGACAGGGGCACAATGGTAGGACATCGGAAACTACTGCCTGGAATACCACCTGCCTGCCTCTGGAGAATCCAAGTGATTTGGGACCACAGCCAAACCATGAAGTGCAGGAAATACTGGCACAGCTAGCAAATTGAAGACCGAAATAGAGAAAATCCAACTTGCCATGTGGGTTAAAAGCAAAACTATCCCAAATGCCTTCAACGAGGCACTTTCACATGCATTTAGGTGCAAAATATGCCAGGTGACTCCTTTTGTGCCACCAGTTATTCTGGCCAGATGCTGTACCAACATCATTGGCTGCCAAAAATGCGTGGACACACGGTATTCAGGGACAAATGCCCTCACTAAAAATTGCCCCCTGTGTCAGCACGAATGAGGTTATGCACAGACATCAACAATTCATTTCAAAGTAGCCATGGAACTTCAAACACTGTTTGGGACTATGGAGAAAGTATCTCGTTCTGATGGGTCCACCCAAGATCCTCAGTGAGAACCCCTGAAAGGCATCATGGCTGTTCACTAAACTACGCTGCTGAAGAAAGAACATTAAGTTATTGATTGACATCTTTACATTTAGCTATATTTATAGCTTACTGTGCTTTTCCACTGACTTGAGTTAAGGCTGTTTTTCCTGTGGAGTTCTGCTATAACATGCGTTTTGTTAATTGTATAATATTTTTATGAAGTTACTTAGTTATTCTATACTAGACTAATAGTCTTGCAATTGTCCGTCGTCCTCATCTGGACTGGAGTGCTACCTTTGGATGTAGTCTTCCCACAGCCAGAAATATCCTTGCTGTACTTGTTCCACTAGCCTTGTTTCACTAGTGACTCCCACAGCTTTGTAAAAGAATTCCCTTTTACCTCTCCTCCAGTTGCTCTGCATCTCCTTAGCCACGGATTCAGGGACCCAGCTCCAGCCTTTGCCCTCTCCTCCAGCATGCACTTACCGTCCAAATCTATTGCACAGCCAAATGTACTGATGTAACTAGAGTACTCATAGAGTACATACCCCGCGCAGGATATATATAGCTATATAGAAGTGCAAGTGTGAACGAGGAGACAGGAATGCATTAATTAGTGTATGCAAGATAGGACATGTTATGAAACAGATGGATACTGGGTTGCATACTGTATAGTTAATGTTCTTAACAGATCAAAGATATGAACAAACGATCAGGACATTTAGGATGAACTTGAAGACTATATACATACGTAGCTACATAGCATACAGTACAGTATATGACTGATAATCCTTTAATTCTTTGAGAATGCTCACTCTTCCAACAGTGTACCATCATGTTCAATGTCACATACATACGTATGTGGTTTACTTAAATAGTATATAATTTAAAAGCAGACGTCGATTTCTAATTAGTTCAATTCTGCATAGCATCAATCATCAGGCGATGTTGAAGTAGACCAGATAACTACAGAACTTCTAAAAAAAAAAAAAATGGAGGTTCAACACCACCATTGTATATAGTCCACATCATACCAGCTGGAGAAGGAACAACATATATTGGTTGGCATGCATGAAGGGGCACTATACTGAGAGATATGCAGAGTGACATGGTGACAGGTATACTTTGCTTGCATGCCCCAAACTATATACCATTCTATATTATAGCAATGCATATAATATAATGTATAGCTTGTATGTGGCTAGCTACGAACGTATAATATAGCGAAGATTGATCTCGATGAGCATAGCTATACGTAACAAAATCAATCAGTATCAACTAACTGCAAGACGTTTCAGCAAGTCAAATGCATACAAAACAGCTTTGTATAATTATGATAAATTATATACATATATACACAGTTGACAAAGGTCTACGTACGCATATATATATAATATTACATGGCTGAAAAGTTCTGCTATAATTATACGTATACATATTATATATGAAATAATAATTGATTCTGCTGCATATTATATCCTCATCATGACCAATTCACTAGTTAACGAATGTAGCAATGAGGCTCTACGATATCACATATTGGTAGACTAGACCAGCCGTAATGGTCTTGTCTAACACAAAACTGTTGCATGTATGCGCTAAAATGCCTCAACCGCAGCTTACACATACGTACATACACCTATGAACATACAACTTAACCTTATGGTCAAACAGCTACAATACAGAACTACAGAACTCTCTACAATTAGTACTAGTCATATTACAGTAATATACATACATACGTACACTACAGAATTAGAAATCAAACTTAGAGACATCACTATGAGAGAATAGCAAAGATGCAAACTGTCTAATTACATCCTAATCATGTCTTATTTAAACAGATCTAGACACTATATAGTTTTGCAATGTTATAATTAGTAGACTAGCTAATTCTAATTGTAAACTTAGGTCTCTTCCGCTACGAGATCTTCAGCAAGATCAGCATTAATAATTGGCTTGTATGCCTCCAGTGTGATGCCAGAACGTCCTCTCCCATCACTGTAAGAAAGCACATGGGTACCATATTTAATGGCACTATTAAAAGATTCACATCTTGTGCACAAAGGCCATTGTATTATATACATTAACTCACGAGGATCTTTTCCCTGCTCCATGTCTTTTGTGCATCACAACCAGCACCACAACCACAATGATAGCAACAGCAACCACCCCAAGAAGTCCAAAGGTGACTCCAATGGCAATGGCCCCATCTGTTGACAAACCAGATGGAGGAGCAGGGGGAGGAGCAGAGGTGGTGGCAGGACAGGTAGTTGAGTTCTCCTGGAAAGGAGGAAGGAATGTATAAACATAATAACATTTGTGGAGGCTTATTACTGATCTTGATATGCTCAATCAATTATAATGAGCACATACAAAACAGTATGCATTTCAAATGTGATGAGAGTAATGCATTTTCTACCACTATATGTACATGGGAAGTCTGGCCACCTACATCCTTCCCTCATGAATAAGCTGCCATCTCAACTATATACTTCAAGCTACTGTGAACCAAACATGCGTCACTCACCCAGCAAATGTCTTCAAAGCCAGGGCAGATGATGACAATGTCAAATCCCATTGCCTGCACTATTACCTGAAAGTAAGCAATTAGATCAACAGCATCTCAGAGTGCAGTACATGCCATGCACACGCAGAACAGTCTCACGATGTATGATGTCATCATTTGCTTATGCTCATTGTTTGGAAATGTTCATAGATTTTGCAGCTTGGGGAAGCTGTTGCACAAGAGGCCATGGCTAAATGCCATTTCATTGCTCTAAAGAAGGCTACACTCTTAAAGCTGACCTGTAGGGTGCTTATGAATGCTACAGCGGGCCCTTACATATAGATCCACTTTGTTGATGAGGGCTCGTGGACATACGTACCAGAAGTACAAATATTTGTTGAATTAGATCATATTGGAAAGCGATGGAAACGTGGTCTCCTCCAAACATCAGTGATAATCACGGCATAGCCATGTTTCTAAGCCATTGTGAGGAATTTGAGTGGAGTGTGTGCATGTGTGCGTGTGTGTGTATGTGTGTGCATGTGTGTGTGCGTGTGTGCATGTGTGTGTATATGCACATATGCAGATATGTGCAGAAACTAAAATGCGACTGGTTGGGATTTACATGCTCATGCAATGTATGCATATTATACAATATAGTAACTTTATTGGATGCATGCATGTTTGATATATAAGTTTTGAGTTGACACTACTTCTTTCTGTGCTTGTTTTCATTAAAAAACTGCAACAGATTTAGGAAAGTCGGAATATATTCCAAAATCTGTTGCAGTTTGTAATGAGAATTTTTCATTCATTAGTAATAAGCATTTGTGTGTATGATAATGATGAGCATGAATATCACGTACCAACAACATATACTTATTGCAACCCTCATATCTATAGTGAAGCTTCCGCACCTTTATAACTGCTTACCTGTTGTCCTGCACTCTGACAAAGGATCTCAGTCTGTCCAACTGTGATGGCCACCTCACCTTTTGAAGCACAGGACACCTGCAAGGTATGAAGCATCCATTGGCCATAACATGCACAGCTAGCACAGCTGCTGGTACTCAAGTTTTGATGAGTGGTGCTGATGAGGCGTTACCTGAAAATGCACAAGCTCTTGCACAAGCTCGTACGTACACACACACACATGCACACACGCACACACACATGCACACACATACACACACACACACACACACAACACACACACACACCTCATAACATGCTCCACCATAGATTGGTGGGATGGTTGTACTGTTATACTCCCAGTTGGTCATGATTTCAAAATCCACACATTTTGAAGTGGGACCCGCAGTCTCCATAAACACATTGTCACCTGCATAAAAGCAATATTATAACATACGCCAATGCAGTAGAATATATAAATATTCCTTTAAATCAAGAATTAGTAAGTCTACAACATACGGAGGTCTCTTGGTCGTTGGCAGTGATGAAGTGCCTGCAAGTAATTAGATAAAAATGTGTACCAACAATTAATGTCCACACTGATATGATTGATGCAATTGATACCATGCATCAGACATCACCACATATCTGTGCTGCCACTAACAATAGTGCTCTAGAGCTGTTGAAATAGTGAGCACTAGCAAATGCAGTAGTTGTGTAATTACTCACAAAGTCGATGGGACAGAAGTCAAGTGTCTCTTGAAATCCTCCCAGATTAGGGTCAGAGAAGTACTGCAGATGAGTAAGTGGGTGTGCTTGTGTGGGTGTGTATGTGTGTGTGTGTGTGTGTGTGTGTGTGTGTGTGTGTGTGTGTGTGTGTGTGTGTGTGTGTGTGTGTGTGTGTGTGTGTGTGTGTGTGTGTGTGTGTGTGTGTGTGTGTGTGTGTGTGTGTGTGTGTGTGTGTGTGTGTGGTACATTGTACACATGTAGTCCGCATACCTGGTACTGTATAGGAATACTCAGATTGGCAGACAAACTTGTGACATCAGCCAAACCACATGCAGCAATCGCCAAGCGGTCATATGTGCAACCTGAGTTTGCTCCTCCCTCTCGACCACCAAGGTCTCTGAAGGGAATGATTTCTTGCACGTCACAGAATGGCTCCTTGCTGAGACTGCATTGTAAAGAGTTGTGAAAGGTATAATCAATAATCGTATGCTTGGTATTCGGACATCCAATTGGTAAATGTTCTAAACTTAAGCAAAATGTTATAGAATTAGAATTGATCAATTCTTTAATGTTAGGTATTTGAGTTTCGGCACATGCCATTGGTTATTGGACAAATTCCCAAGTTATATCTAGTGGAAGATGCAGAATTAATATACAACAGTATACGCATACGTAGATTGAAATCTGATATAGTGACTGAGTACACACGTACACAATCCATGGTTAAAAGTCAAGTATCACCTGTCAAAAGAATCAAAGGTCACCTACCCATATGAGAAGCAGCTCTTTTCAGCAAAGTCACATCCAAGACACTGTCCGAACCTCAGAGGGGAGGCCACACTGTAGTCCACATCATACCAGCTGGAGGAGGAACAACAGAGAGGAGGTGAGGAGGTGCCACTGAAAGACCAAGCTCTGATACAATTGCAGACATATCTGAATCCCAGATAAGACATGGGAACTGCGAGTTGAACAAACATTTACAGCGTAAATAAATACACTTGAAGAAGAACATGACATCACTAGCTACAAACTTCCAAGCTCTGTTTGAGAACATACCCGCTGTCCTCATAGAGTGCAAAGGTCAACCGTGAAAAGACACCATTTGTAGAGATGATACCGGTCATACCCTCATTCTGTGCAAGGTAGCAGACACATCATGACACACCTACTAGTGAACACATGGTATGAATACACAATAAGGGACATGCAAATACCTATACAGCTATGATACATGTAAGTTTGCATTGAATGTGATCCGTGAACACGTGAATGTATGTATATAACTAGCATAATATTACAGTTGGAAACCACTACTGACTTCCACTTGCATGAATAGATACTAGCTTGTCAGAAGAATATATTAGACAATACCTGGTATAGCTTGGGGTTTGAACATGCAAAACTTTGCATACATTGTAATTTGAATATTTGGGTTCAGCCTCTCTGGCAGCAATTTTGGAAATATTTGTCACCCACCGTATATATACGTATAATCTGGTAGAGGCTCATGGCTACAGCTTAAATGTCAGTTGTGATGATCGAGTGTTTCACGTAGTCAGGTACAATCTGGGGACAGTGTTGTACTTGGCAAAGACCTTTGTGGTCGGAACGTTGTACACAATTACCACCTATACTCTGCTGCGTGAAATGCTCAATCATCATTACTGACATGTATATACGTATATAATATATACCACATGCATATGCACACACACACACACACACACACACACACACACACACACACACACACACACACACACACACACACACACACACACACACACACACACACACACACACACACACACACACACACACACACACACACACACACACACACACACACACACACACACACACACACACACACACACACACACACACACACACACACACACACACACACACACACACACACACACACACACACACACACACACACACACACACACACACAAGCTGGCTAAGGTTGAAAGAACCCAATCTCTCTCTGTCAACCTCCCACCATGTGCACACACACACACACACACCACACACACACCAAGTACCCAGTCGCTAAGATGCCTTACTCTTTGTTCTCTGTGCACAACATATGAACAAATTTGGGAGATGCGCAAATTCTCCGTGGATGGGTGTGCAAAGGGTGAAAGGAGTGACAGCATCAGTCGCTGTCCTCAACTCGCATTCACACTGGTCCTTGCAGCCAATGCCATAGGCCCGGTAGCCAGTACAGTTAACCCAGTCACCACATTGAGATTGGTGTTGGATTCATGTCTGGGTACACACACACTCACACCACATGCACACGCACACACACACACCATGCGCACACACACACACCACCACACACACTACACACACACAACCACCACACACACTACACACACACACACACACACAACCACCACACACACTACACACACACACACACACACACACACAACCACCACCATATACAAGAAACACACAACAAGAAGGGACCCTACATGTCTGGCAGAACTGGCAGGATCTGAGTGGCTTCATGACTGACACACACACACACCATGTGTACACACCACCACACACAGTACACACATACACACAACCGTCACATTATCAATAAACTCCAGTTGTATGGTCCATGTTGTTAACACACCTCCTACACACAAAGTTATCTTAATTTGACTATGGGCATCAGTTAAACAGATGTGTGGCTGCTGTCATTTGGCTTTTGTCTTCAGCAAATCAAATATTATACCAGCAATCTACAGCCTTCCGCCACACACAGCAGCAACTTGAACATGAATCTAAGCTCATCCTTTATAAATTACTGCACTTGATCATTCAGTTATACACAGTGGCATTGATCTGTTAGGTGACAAAGTAATGCTTGCAGCTTCAGCACTTTCCATATGAGAGATAGTGGCATGGCGTGTGTGAAAATTGGGCAGAAGAAGTCAGAGATGTTGAATGTGTTCAAAGGAGTGCTGTCGTTATAGCATGTACAAACATGGATGGCCTCAAGTATTGAAGATTTGCATTCTCATTAACCATTGGCTCACATGCGCTGCAGGGTAACAGTAGTTGTGTGTGGTTGTGTGTGTGTGTTTGTGTCAGGTTCAGTAACGAATACGCCAAGAAGACCTACGGATCACCTCAGCGCTGCAATCGCTAGATATATAACATGGCATTTTCATGAAAACAGCCTCTTCGCTAAGCTACAGAATTCAAGTGGCAGCTATATTGCCGCACCTGTCGGCCATTTTGCTTGTCCTTGCAGGCACCCGAGCGTATATTCATGCACCTAACGTTGCTCTCGACCACGTGGTGCTTTCTTACGGGCTTTGCCATTGTGTTTGGCGCGACGCTATATAGCGCACATGCGCATCTTAGATTGGGATACTGAAACATTCCATAATAGAGCTATAGCTTCTTGCGCCGAGGGTTTAGCACTTTAGTGCCTAGTTAAATAAATGAATTGAATTGAATTGAGTTTCAGCCCCTAATATTAAATGGGCCTATGTATGTTATACGTACTAATAGCAAATGGTAAGAAAAACAAGAGCGGACACAAAGCATGAGGGTCTGCTAATGCACGTTAAGTGCTTGCATGTATACTCACTTCAATGAGTCTTTGCTTCCAGTGAAAAAACTGTGTTCCTGGTCCACCCAAATTCTCCAGTTCGAGTCCATTCAGAGTAGGACAGCCAAAGTGTCTGCGAGCCTCACGCTGTAAAACAAACAAGGCGGTACTTTAGTGTGCATTTGCTGCCGGCAAATACCATATACCATGATATACCCATCCTAAAGGGCTGCACCACACCTACATTTATTTTAATCTCAGACTATGTCATATAAACTTGATAAGGTATGCACAAGGTATACATTTGACTTGTATGTAGATCATGCAACTACTACAAAGGCAGACACAAGAACAGAGCTCATTAAAAAAGTGGTCTTGAGTGCATTGTCCAGTGATCTAATGGACCATCAGTCCAGGGAGAGATGAGAGTATGGAATGAGCAGGCAAGGCGTCCCTAATGAAGCATAACTGTGAGAAATTCAGCTCAGTGATCAGTAGTAGCACAATGGTCTACTCCCTTTAATGGGTCACGTTAATTGACCAATTGAGATGATACAACAAGATACAACAAGTATATACATAAAATTTATGTCACAAATGGTAGTAATAACTGGATATTTACGCCAACCTGACCAGGTCAGTAAAACTGAAACTATGGCTAGGGGGACCAAAGTCCTATTTGCAGCAACCAGTGATCGCCTCCCCAGTCAATCAACAAAGGATGGAAGATCCACAGACCGCTGTTTCTCCCTGATAAAGGCTCATCAGTGTGGCATACTGATGGTCGATGCCAGATCACCGGCTGCTTCTAAATCCACCACAAGTGAAACACTTGTGGTTTCAATATAGAAACAGGTAGAGGCTAACAGTCAAAGAGTGACTGAGCGTTCGATATATGCAGATGGGGAATTTTTACACATTACCCAGTGTAGGTGATTAGTGACAAATGGCAGTAATCACTGTATATTACGCCAACCTGACCAGGTCAGTAAAACTGAAACCATGGCCTGGGGGACCAAAGTTGTATTTGCAGCAACCACTGATCACCTCCCCAGTCATACAACAAAGTGAAACACTTGTGGTGCATTTATTTCACTTGGGGTGCATTTAGATCTGGCATCGACCATCAGTACGCCACACTGATGAACCACAATCAGGGAGAAACAGCTGTCTGTGGCTCTTCCATCCTTTGTTGGGTGACTGGGGAGGCAATCACTGGTTGCCACAAATAGATCCTAAATTCCTTAAATTATTAAGTGAAATTTTTAATCTGGCGTATTAACTTCTTTCACCCTCAAAAGCCCAAAGCATCAGAATGCCAACAAGGTTATACAATTCTGTTATTCTATTTTGTGTCAGAGAGCTACGTAACCTTAACAGATACATTTTTGTACACAGTTTTATTTTAGTTAGGTTGCTATTGCAACATGCAGAATCACACAGCCACAAACCGGCCACACCCAAGACCTACCAACACAGCTGGAGTCACCACTTTGACTGTGTCAATGTCATACACTCCATTAAATGCCTCTCTTCTCAGTCTCCTGAAGAATGGTATTGCTACTTGGCTGGAAGAGGCTGCAGAAAAACACAGTTAAAGCTAAATTCGCCAGTAATGCAGAGAAATTTAGAAACAACATAGAATTTAGAGCTATTTACTGTTATATAATTATAATGATATAGAATTGGTGTCTACCATACATTAGAACTGGCCACTGTAAGCTTACAAAATTGAACCATTCCTTGTAGATAAAGGAGGAAGTCCAGATTCTTCATCACGTGGAGTGCGAGGGTTGCCACTTTCATCATGATAAAATGGCATCAGTCTTGGCGAAAACACCTAATTAAAACAAAATAATTCTTTGGAAGCACTCCTAACTTCATAATTCATTACACATAGACACTCAACTCGTGTCAGGTGGTGTTGGTCCATGCATGCTGACACATACACGCATGCACACACACACACACACACACACACACACACACACACACACACACACACACACACACACACACACACACACACACACACACACACACACACACACACACACACACACACACACACACACACACACACACACACACACACACACACACACACACACACACACACACACACACACACACACACACACACACACACACACACACACACACACACACACACACACACACACACACACACACACACGCACACGCACACGCACACACACACACACACCAATGCATGAGTCAGTTCATGTGCGACTGTCAGAACAATGTTGTCAATATCCTGCTCATTCTCTAGATTTGGACACAAATTGACAACACCAGCAATGGGTCTGCACAAACAAGAGAAGAGAGAGACAAACACAGGCTTTGCTTATTGTGCATTTGTGTATCCCTGTCATTCAACTTGCAGATGCAATTTCTTGCAATCACTGGCATCAACTACTTAGCATATGTCGTGTCCCGACTCGGACCGCGAGCACTCGATTCGCACAAGGTGGTACTCAATATCTTGTACCATATTTGACCATTAATGAACCAAAACCTAGCTGCCTACCTTCAAGGTTTATGTGTTGGCATGCATATGTTGGCGTGACATACAAAAACATAGACACACACAGCTGGAAAGCAAATAGCAGCTACAATGAGTATACCTGTCATTGCTCTTGTCCTGGAAGCAGTGTGCTGCATAGGCCAGTGTGCTTCCACGACAATTGAAAGATCTAGCAGCCACATAGACAACAAAGTCAGCATCTGGCACTCCAGCTCCATCCTGTCCACTTGTTGAGCAGTTGGGGGAGCCTGCAGTTTCACAAGTCGTGCAGGCCTGAAGATACAACATAGCTACAGTAAAACCATTTCTCATCCCACCAGCACAGTACTGGTACAAATACCTTGAGATGGTCCTCTGGGATTGGAAACTCAGGGAAAGCACAGAAGGTGGACTGGCATGGCATATCAGGGGTGGAGTGATCAAATGGGTTCAGTGCCAACAGTGAAGCGAACCCTGCTGGCAAGCTCGAAATGTTGCAAAACCTGAAATGGTTATGCAGAACAATTGAGTACATGTATTCATATTAATGCAGAAGGAATTTGTTGAGAATAGTTGCTGGTCTTATGTTGGCGCCGCAGCATTTGAAGCACACAAATTTTATTATATATATTATATATTATTATTATATTAATTATATTATATGGTATGTTATGCTACATTATATGTGACAATACAGTAGTGTGTATATACGTCTTCTAGCAGGCATTTGCTACATGAATAGTGGACATTTGTACACAGTAGGAACATATACCATTTGCAGTAATGCAGCTACTATCACTGTGAATCAAGTGTAAGCATACTACATAGATGTATACAGTCTTTATTCCTTCGTTGTGAGATTTCATGAGTAGCTAGATGGTACATTTGAAGACACAGTATATATGTGGAATATGTTGAATCACTCTGAAATTGTCAACTTCACCTCTGTAGTGTGAGGTTCTGTGTGAGACGTTCTACTTTGAGGAAGCTGGAAAGGTAGTTGATGGCTTTCTCTGCAACAGACTGAGTTTGGGTGAAGAATGTGAACAGTAGATAACTGAGCGGTCTCATATATTAAATGCATATTGTATTAGCTATTGGTGTGTGCAGGATACCTTGTATTTGGTCCTCTGGTTTGAAGGAAGTCTGCAAGTGAGTGAAACATCATTCGTGGCGCTCATGCATCTGCCTCAAGAAACTACCCCGCTTAAGTCATAATATGGGAACTAGACTGGCTCACTGATCGAAATCTTCTTCGTAATACACTGGCACAATCCGGATGGGTTGACGCGGGGTTGCCTCTCTCCTTGTTCGGGAACTGGTCGTGGAAGTGTAACCGACCTTGGAGAGGATACTAGGTTGAATAATACAGTGCACAGATCAATGCGAGCCCGTCGCACATGACCCAAAGTACGCATACGCACGTGTATAGGATACAGAACTACATCTTGCGAAGGAAGACCGATATTCAGCCGTTGGCTTGGCTGAAGCTATGTCTATAGCACACGAATGGAGCTACGTAGCTCACTCGTTCTGGCGGGATATGCCCACACTCGTGTCCTGCCCCTTCATACACCAGGTGGGCCAACAGAAGACACGAGACAGCTAGTAGTGGACGCATCTTGGGGTGAAGCTAGTCTCGCGTAGCCAGACCGCCATTTTGTTCCAGCTCCGCACTCCTGAGGAGGCGGAGCTGGAACAAAATGGCGGTCTGGCTACGCGACTAGGGTGAAGCCAAAGTAGCTACGTATATAGGCGTGTCACACCTACTGCGGTGTAAGGCCACAGCAGTCCACATGTCATGATCATGAGACAAAACCGCATATATACATAGTGGGGCGCGGGGGTCCCTCCCATGAGCAACCCAGTGTGTGTGTACTAGTGTACCAATGTGCAGTGGACCAATGCGCGCGAACTTGTCACATGATCACGTGTGAAAACATACAAACACATAAGAGCTAAAGTCAGCTGCAAAGCTCTAAGTCATGATCATGAGACAAAACCCCATCATTGTTGTGTATGTGTACACTGTATGATATCAATCAAATCAATCAATCAATATTTGAGTGCATCCATGCCACACGGCACTAGGGCACAAGCTGGCCCAAAGCAGCACTATAACACAAACAACCCATATATTCACACAAAAAAAACTGTTGATTTAGATAATGTGTCCTTCACATATATAGTATACAATTCAGTTTACAATTCAGTCAAGGGCTTGCAGCATAGGGAGTTCAGTCTGGCACTACGTGCCAAAACGCGCCTTCCACATAGTGTGGATAACCGATGCTGTCTTGTGGTTGTGGCAAGCCAGGCACAGGATTCTTGCCGTGGTATCTTCATCAGAAATGGAGGAATGATCATGACATTGTTTCAATAGTGCCTCACGATGTCCAATCCAGACTGGGCACCTGATCATCCAATGGACCACATCCTCCACCTCTCCACTGTCACACTCTTTACATACCCTTTCCTCTCTTTTCAATCCATGCCATCTGCCTGTCTCCATTTGAAACGGTGCAGTTCCTCCCCTCAACTTTATCAAGATCCTCCTCTCGCTTTTCATCTTCACATTTGCACAACTAGATTCCTCTTCATACTCCGCAATCTTCTTCAGCATCGACAGCTTTGGTTTGTTCTCTAATTCCTGACTCCATTCTTTTCTTACTCTCCTCCACGCCACACTCTCCAACATCCTCTTCAACTCATTCTCTGACATATCTTTAACCTGCTCCACTCCCACATTCTGCCAACCAAAGTCGTTACAGCAGGCATTCATCTTCTTTATCCATGTACCTTTGTTGAGCCTTATAGCCTCGACAGACACTCTTTTCAGCAACCTTCCATCATAAGCTGCACTAGTCAGAATCGTGAGCCAAAAAACCATACATTTCATCCTCGCCAGCCATACCACTGGGAGGTCCCCTAGCTCCAGCAGCAGTGATGTTCGGGGGTGGAGAGTCCCGACTCCAAAGAACAACCGGGCTGCTCTCAGTTGCACTTGTTGTACTGATTGTAAGTTCCGACAACAACCCCAAACCTCAGCTCCATACAACATGGTGGAGTCCACTAGTGAAGTCATCAATTTCCTAAATGTCCCAATACCAATGTCTCCCAACTCTGCTGTACATCTCTGGAACCATGCCCCTAATGCCTTCTTCCCTGCCATTGCTTTATCCTCAATCATCTCCTTCATTTCCAAGAACTCATCCACTATACATCCCAGGTATTTATAACTGCTCACCACAGGAACTTCTTCACCATCAATAACAAACTTCAAATTTGACCTCTTCATAGTCTTCTTCCTCACATGCATGATTCCACATTTGGCCACATTGATCTTCACTCCCCACTCAGCACACCACTGTACCATGCAATTCAGACTCCTTGTAAGACCTTCCTCATCCGGTGCCAGCATTGCCGTGTCATCTGCAAAAAGCAGACCCGGGATGATATCATTTCCACATTGGATACCACAATCATGTTTCTTCAAGGTATCTATTAGGGTATTGATGTATAATGAGAACAGTAGAGGTGACATCACACATCCTTGTCTAAGGCCACTGGTCACCGGGAACTTGTCACTCTGTTTGTTGTCAACTTTCACACGACATGAGGTACCGTCATACAGAGCTCTCAAAAATTGTAAGAAGCCACCACCAATGCCGAGACCCTCAAGACACCTCCATAGTCGTCCCCTATCCACCCTGTCGTATGCTTTTGAGAAGTCTATAAAAGCCACCATCATCCCTTCTGCCCTTTTTGCCACTTCCATCTGACTCAATAACACTAGTGCTAGCACCTGGTCCCTGCACCCTCTATGCTTCCTGAAACCTGCCTGTTCCTCAGCAATTAACCCTTCGTCTTCTGCAACACATGACAACCGGTTGTTCAAAACTGTACACATGACCTTGCTCACTGTAGAAGTGAGGGCAATACCTCGGAAATTGGTGGTTTCACAGATACCCACAGGTGTCTTCTTTGGAACTGGTACAACCAAGCTCTCCTTCCATACAGATGGTACCAAGCCAGATTCCCAGCATACTTGGAACAAAGTCATCCATACTTCAAACAAAGGTTCAGCCAACATCATCTCCACCCCAATGCCATCTTGACCGGGGGTAGCATCTTTCTTTACTTTATTCAGCGCCCAACGAATCTCTTCTGATGAGAGTGGTAGACACAGCTTTTCACTGAAATTCTTCTTCTGTTCCCTAGGGCCAGTCACTTCGGTGGGCGACCCCCTCTCCTCTCCTTCACCGGCTGTTCCACCCAATAACGTGCAAAAGTGATCCCGCCAACAGTTCACTGCTTCCTCATTACTGTACACATTCCCATCTTCATCCCGCACCTCCAACAGATTACACTTCTTCTTTGTTCGACTAATGTTCAGCCGCCTAACGGACTGCCAAAATGTCTTAGGACATCCTAGTTGGGACTCAAGCTTCAATCGCCTCTGGAATTGGAATCGTCTCTTAGCCCTCTTTACTGCTCTCGAGTAGGATTGTCTTGCTTGAAGGTACTGTGACCTTCTCGTTCTGCGATCCTCTCCTTCACTCCTCAGCCAGCTTGACTCATACCGATGCATAACCTTTCTCAAGCCGAGGAGTTCTTTTGTGAACCATGGCTGCCATGATATATATTTACATGACAACTGGCTTGTACTACTAACGCGGTATATATACCAGCTAGCGGGGGTGGAGTAGGCCTGTTTCCTGTACTTACCATTGCATGTAGGTAAGTCATGTTTGCACCATTTAGACAAATCATAATCATGTGATAGGATGAGAAAAAAGCTGCAACAATTCTCATGAAGCTCATTTGAAGAAACATTTGTATAGGTATATTCAATATTCAATATTATTCAAGTGCACCATGTGCAAGCACACTAGGACATGCTGTCCCATGCAGCACTATACAGGGGTAAATAAATAACCTAAGGGAACTGTCAGAGTGACGTATACTAAGTAAAATCATTAAGAGAGGGATAATCAGAAGAAAATCTGTTAACGAGAACTACGGGCACAGTCAGGGATATCAGGCCTGGGAACTCTGCAGAAATCTGCAGTGCCACAGCTTCTCTACCACCTTCCCTACTCTCTCACTGCCACAAGCTTGGTCTAAGATTAGGGCCACCTTCCTGTCATCAGTCGTACAGGACTGTCCTGCCAGATCCTCCATACATGCTGTCACCACTTCCCTCTCTTGTGCCCACCCCTTGCACCTCAGCAGAAAATGTTCCACATCTTCCACCTCCTCCAGTCCACACTGCCTACAGAGCCTCTCCTCCCTCTTTAAGCCACTCCATCTACCGGTCTCAATCCTCAGGGCTGCAGTCCCTCCCCTCAGCTTTGCCAAAATCCTCCTCCGTCTCTTACAGTTGACGTCCACACATCTTCTCTTACTGTCAATTGCCAGCAGACCACGCATTACCTCCAACTTCGATCGTTCCCGTGCTTCGGCCTCCCACTCCTTCTTCATCTCTCTCTGTGCAGTGTCTCTCAGCATGTGTCCTATTTCTGTCATAGACAGCCTTCCCAGACCTTCTATTCCAACATCTCTCCAGCCAAACCCCTCCAATCCACACTCCAAGTCCTTCTGCCATGCAGTTTTCCCAACCATCTCCAAAGATTCCATCACCACCCTCTTCACCAACCTGTCATCACTCATTCTTAATACTGTCAACCAGAACTCAATACATCGTCTCTTGGCTTCCCATGTCACGGGCATCATCTTCATCTCGTACTGGAGTGCTGCCTTTGGGTGTAGTCTACTCACCCCCAGAAAGATCCTCGCTGCCCGCAGTTGTATTTGCTCCACCAGAGTAGCATGCCTTCCACACCCCCACACCTCAGCACCATACAGGAGCACCGACTCAACCAATGCCCCCAACAACTTAGTGAAAGACTCGCCTTTTACCAATCCTACCGTTGCTCTGCACCTCTTTAGCCAAGCACTTAGGGCCTATATTATAGGGTAGATAGCCTAGATATTAGGGTATATATTATATAGGGGGCAAGTTGTGGCAATGTGTGGAAGTATGGGCTTTGATGGTTGGGTTATTGCCTTTTTGCGGGCGGCTTACAGGAACATGAGTGGCAAAGTAAAGGTCACTGAGGCAAAGAGTGAGGTTTTTGGAGTGACACGTGGTCTTAGACAGGGATGCGTCCTCTCACCCTTGCTGTTTTCCCTGTACATCAACTCGGTGAAGAAATTGAGGGTGGCAGGTGTTGGGGTTGCATGCAGAGGTCGGCTAATCACAGCACTCTTGTATGCAGATGATACAGTGTTGTTTGCCGAAAATGAAGAGGAAATGAGGGTGAGCTTGGGGATTCTGTCGGAATGGTGTAGACAGTGGTCAGTGGAATTAACTTGTAGAGAAATGTGGAGCTATGCATATTAGGAATAGGGGGGTAATGAGGACAGAGGAGGCCAGGTGTTCGAGGTGGATGGAGAATTGAAGTATTGGAGGAGTTTAAGTACCTTGGTTGTATGATTGATGGGGAGCAAGAGGATGGTGGAGGAAAGGGCTCAAGCTGCGTCAAGGGCCTTGAGTGATTGGCTTAGGAAGTGCGGAGATGCTGCAGGGGAGGTTAGAGGAAGAACATTTGTAAGGTTATTGGAGATGCTGGTTGGTCAGTGTTGCTGTATGGGGCAGACGTGTGGGGTGGGGGAGGTCAACTTGAACCAGTAGAGATGGTGTAAATGCGAGCGGCCAGGATTTTCCTGGGTAATACCCAAGGCTAGGTATATAATATGCACGACTGAGAACCGACCAAAGACCAGACATTGCAACATCATCATTGGCACAGTACAAACAGAGGTGTGGTGTTCGCTTGAGTACACTAATGACTAAGAAATGTGGCATATAATTTACATGGGAGTGACAGTACACAATATGCATGCATGATGCAGTGGGATTGCCTAGGTAGAAGTACTATCCTTCATCGCAGCATGTCACATGACTGTGACAGCCATATATCTATATATATAATTACTATAAGTTTGTTCCAAAGGACACACACGCAGGAGCACGCTTCCTTTCTCCGTCACTCAGTAAAATGAAGAGGTGGCTGGAACACAGAGGTAGAGATTGTTTGAAGTTTTCTTCAGAGTATTTTTACTGATCTGTATAGGCAACAGCTTGTGTCTGGCCTTCTTAACAGATCGAAGATATGAACAAGTTCTGCTATATATGTATGATAAGATAAGATATCAACAAAGGAATATATAGGACATTTAGGATAACTTGAAGACTATATATGTAGCTATATAGCATTATGGCTATATACTAGCAAAGCAGCTTAATCTAGAAATTCAGTCATAGATGCTTCAGCACATGTATCGAATGCTCCAAGCAATCTCTAAACTACATGTATCACTAGTATGACTGATATATATTCTTTGAGAATACTCGCTCTTCCAACTGTGCCATTATGACAAATGTCACATACATACCATGTGGTTTACTTATACAGTATATATATATAATTTAATAGCAGACTATTAGTTAAATTCTGCATAGCATGATCAAGCATTGTTGAAGTAGACCAGATAACTTCAGAACTCCTCAAACCCACCATCGTATACAGTCCACATCATACCAGCTGGAGAAGGAACAACACAGATTGGTTGGCATGCATGAAGGAGCACTAAACTGAGAGATTCGCAGATCGAGTTACATGGTGACAGGTATACTTTGATTGCATGCCCCAAACTATATACCAAAGATTGATCTTGATGAACATAGCTATACGTACAAATTCAATCAGTATCAACTAACTACAAGACAATTCAGCAAGTCAACTGCATACAAAACAGCTTTGTATAAGTATTATAAATTATATACACAGTTGACAAAGGTACCGGTCTACATACATATATATATTACATGGCTGAAACGTTCTGCTATATACGTATTATATATGAAATAATTATTATTAATGAAATAATAATTGATTCTGCTGCATATTACATTCTCGTCAAGACCAATTCACTGGTTAATGCATGTAACAATGAGTCTCTACGATATCACATATGGTAGACTAGACCAGCAGTAAAGGTCTTGTCTAACACAAAACTGTTGCATGTTTGTGTCAAAATGCCTCAACTGCAGCTTACACATACGTACACCTATACACATACAACTTAACCCTTTGATCAAACAGCTAACTCTCTATAATTAGTACACACAATTAGTACTAGTCATATTACAGTAATATACGTACGTACATACGTACACTACAGAATTAGAAATCAAACTTAGAGACATCACTATGAGAGAATAGCAAAGATGCAAACTGTCTAATTACATCCAATCCTGTCTATATAGTTTGCAATGTTATATTACTAGTAGACTAGCTAAGCTTAGGCCTCTTTCACTGTAAGATCTTCATCAAGATCAGCATTAACGGGCTTGTATGCCTCCAGTGTGATGCCAGAACATCCTCTCTCTTCACTGTAAGAAAGCATACGTATGGGTACCATAATTAATGGCGCTATTAAAAGATTCACATCTCTCACACAAAGGCCATTGTATATTAACTCACGAGGATTCTTTCCCTACTCCACGTCTTTTGTGTATCACAACCAGCACCACAATCACAATGATAGCAACAGCAACAACCACGCCGAGAAGTCCAAAGGTGACTCCAATGGCAATGGCCCCACCTGTTGACAAACGAGACGGAGGAGTAGGGGGAGGAGCAGGGGGAGGAGCAGGGGGAGGAGCAGGGGGAGGAGCAGGGGGAGGAGCAGGGGGAGGAGCAGAGGTGGTGGCAGGACAGGTAGTTGAGTTCTCCTGGAAAGGAGGAAGGAATACATAAAAATAATGGCACTAGACCCCTTGCAGAGTGGTCCTGTAGTACATACTTCAAGCTACGTACCAACCAAACATGCTTCACTCACCCAGCAAATGTCTTCAAAGCCAGGGCAGTTGATGACTATGTCAAATCCCATTGCCTGCACTATTACCTAGAAGTAAACAATTAGATCAACAGCATCTCAAAATACAGTATGTACAGTATATACAAATCGCAGAATGCAGTACATGCCATGCACATACAGAACAGTCTCACAATGTATGATGCCATCATTTGCCTATGTTCATTGGACGGGATGTTCATGGATCTTACAGCTTGGGGAAGCTGTTGCACAAGAGGCCATGGCTAAAATGCCCATTTAATTGCTCTAAAGGGCACTTATAGACCCACTTCATTGATGACAGCTCATGGACGTACATATATACCAGTACAAATTCATGTTGGATGAAATATATCCAAAAGTAATGGAAGCGTGGTCTTCTCCAAACCCCAGTAACATCATGGCATAGCCATGTTTCTGAGCTATTGCGACAAAGTTGAGTGGAGCTCTCGGTATGTGCAGAAACTATTATGCGACTGGTTAGGATTGACATGCATGGTCATTGCATGCTTTCACAATGTTATCGCATTGCCTGATCGATAGAGCACCGGTGGCAAACTAATTTTCACAGCATTGGAAGGGGTACCAAGTTTGGATTGCTGGTATATATATATTAGCATATATACTCTGCTAAATTAGCCATTCTATACATTGTACTGTTTCTTTGTGCAGCAATCACGAACATTAGTAATACCAAGCCCTAACAGTACTAGTCTTTGTTTGTGCCTGTATATCACTACATAATGCTATTACATTTTGTAAAAAAAAAACAAAATTGAAATGCGTTAAGTTGCAAGAGTCTTGTGAAGAAAACATTTGACACTGCATGTGCTTAAGCTAAAGGCTACAATAGCTCGCACTGGACATGGTTGACAATCTCTACAGCCTTCTGCGGAGTCCACACTGTCTTGTATGTAGATGTGGTGCCATGGTGTGATACTGTCGAAGTAGAATGCTTCGTCCACTTGGCTCGCCACACTCACACTAAATAATATTCGGACAATTATGTTCGTGTACGCATACCTTTGCATACGCATATAATTATAGCCACCCTCGAATATGCACACTTATGTAACTGTTTACCTTTTGTCCTGCACTCTGACAAAGAACCTCAGTCTGTCCAACTGTGATGGCCACCTCACCTTCTGAAGCACAGGAGACCTGCAAGATATGTCCATTGACCATAACATGCACAGCTAGCACAGCTGCTGGTACACACACACACACACGCACGCACGCACGCACACACACACACACTGTACGTATGTAAGTAGCTACTGTATTCTACATTATTACCATTATCTTATTATGCAACATATGTTTCATGAATGCTGCTTCCGGGTTGGGCTCCCAACTGGCTAGGGAGCAGTGATACGCACTAAACATACGTACATACATACCAGAGCAAATACCATTTTAGCATCTGCAATGGTACGTACGTAGCCGCAGCAGATTGAGTCACAGTGCTGGGACCTGCTACAATACAGGCTAGTGTGTACTGCACACAGCCCAGATTGCGCACACACACACACGCACACACACATGCACACAGACACACACACACACGCACGCACACACGCACACACACACACCTCATAGCAAGCTCCACCATAGATTGGTGGGATGGTTGTACTGTTATATTCCCAGTTGGTCATGATTTCAAAATCCACACATTTCGAGGTGGGACCCACAGTCTCCATAAAAACATTGTCACCTGCATAAAAGCAATATTATATTAAAGATACACCAATGCTGTAGAGTACAGTATATAGATGTTCCTCTAGATCAAGAATTAACAAAATAGTAAGCAGTAGAATATATATATATTCCTTTAAATCAAGAATTAGTAAGTCTACAACATACGAAGGTCTCTTGGTCGTTGGCAGTGACTAAGTGCCTGCAAGTAATTAGATAAAAATGTGTACCAACAATTAATGTCCACACTGATATGATTGATGCAATTGATAGCATGCATCTGTGCTGGCACTGACATAGTGCTCTAGAGCTGTTGTAATAGTGAGCACTAGCAGATGTAGTAGTTGTGTAATTACTCACAAAATTGATGGGACAGAAGTCAAGTGTCTCTTGAAATCCTCCCAGATTAGGGTCAGAGAAGTACTGCAGATGAGTAAATGTGTGTGTGTATGTGTGTGTGTGTGTGTGCGTGTGTGTGTGTGTGTGTGTATGTGTGTGTACACATACATACATGCATACATATATTATGTAGTACACTATACACAGCGCCATACCTGGTACTGTATGGGAATGCTCAGGTTGGCAAACAAAGTTGTGACATCGGCCAAATTGCATGCAGCAATTGCTAAGCGGTCATATGTGCAACTTGAGTTTCCACCTCCCTCCCGACCACCAAGGGCACTCAAGGGAAGGAGCTCTTGCACGTCACAGAATGGCTCATTGCTGATACTGCATTGTAAAGAGTTGTGAAAGGCATAATCAATAATATTAGGCTTGGTATTCGGACATTCAATTGGAAATATTTTAATCTTAAGCAGAATTTGATAAAATAAATTGAATTGATTTTACAATGTTAGGTATTTGTGTTGGTCTGTGGGACACATGCCATTGGTTATTGGACCAATTCCCATCGTCAAGAAACATCTAGTGGAAGATGCAGAATAACCTGTAATATGGCTTTTTACCAGTATATGGAATCTGAAATCTGATATCAGTGACTCAGTCACTGTGGCATACACATGTACAGTACAATAAAGATTAAGATCATGCTTATTGGACACCCACCCATAGGAAAAACAGCTCTTCTCCGCAAAGTCACATCCAAGACATTGTCCAAACCTCAGAGGGGAGGCCACACTGTAGTCCACATCATACCAGCTGGAGGAGGAACAACAGAGAGGAGGTGAGGAGGTGCCACTGAAAGACCAAGTTCTGATACAATTGCAGACATATCTGAATCCCAGATAAGACATGGGAACTGCGAGTTGAACAAACATTTACAGCGTAAATAAATACACTTGAAGAAGAACATGACATCACTAGCTACAAACTTCCAAGCTCTGTTTGAGAACATACCCGCTGTCCTCATAGAGTGCAAAGGTCAATCGTGAGAAGACACCATTTGTAGAGATGACACCCGTCATACCCTCATTCTGTGCAAGATAGCAGACACATCATAACACACTTACCAGCGAACACATGGTATGAATACACAATAATGGAAATGCAATTAAGAGGCTGAAAAAGGCTTGACCATTTCTATCCTGTGCAAGGAACTACCCAATAAGTTGGTGAGCGTCATCAATGACATATGCTAAGGTTTGAAACATGCCTGCAGTGTGAAATAAGATTAGTGCCCACGATTTCCCTTTGAAATCATCTGTACAATTGGCACACCTGCACCTCACTCGACAGAAGCCTTTTGGCCTTTTTGGTCTTCTGGGTGAGTTTATGGGCACAGAAGAAAGCCCCTGTGGCTGTGTTCGTTTCTGCATGCATTGTAGTCACTTATATTTATGTGAGTGTTGTGTGTGTGTGTGTGTGTTTGTACGCATGCATGCCTGCCTGCATGGTTGCATTCATAACAGTGTATGCGTGTGTCTGTGTGTACACACGTATATACAAATGCTTGTTGGTTGTGCCATAATCAGCTGCCTCGCCTTCCAGCTTGGCAATGGCTCTGCTTTATTATCCTGTGTGTGTGTGTGAGAGAGAGATAGGCTAGCCACCAAGTTGCCAAGTGGAGAGGTGGGGAATCTTGCAGGATGATCTTCTGATTGATGCCATCACTCTAGGCAATACCACACCTCCCTCATCTCATGGGTCTTGCAGGCCTATAGATGAGTATCACACATCACTGAGGAGGTTATGGAGTTGCAGAGATAAGGCTGGTGTCCCTGCTACCAATGGGACCACCAGTCTGTATCCTGCTGCTGGCTCACCCTCTGAATGGGGGCCATGTAGCCTCAGGCTGTGGTAAATATAAGTACAAGAATAAGGCTGGCGTTGCTACTGTCAATGGACCACCAGTGTTGTTGCCTCCTGATGGCTCACCCCATGCATTGGGGTTTTGGACCACATAGCCAGTCTGGCTGGTAAATACAAGTACTAGTACAAGTTGTGTGTGTTTGTGTGTATGCATGCGTGTGCGTTCGTGTGTGCATAAGAATGTATGTTTGTGTGTGTCTGTGTGTGCATGCATGCGTAGCACTGTAAGTCTCTCTGTGTGTGTATATATAGTGCACACTGCATTGTATTCTCTATGTTATAATAAATAATATTTAGTATGATCGTTAACCCTCATGCCCCTGCCTATGTAACCACAAAATGGACTACCTGTCGAACAACGCAACATATCTTAGCAATGGGTAAGGCATACGCATATGGGGCTTTCACCATTGGTTCAGCGCAAGATTTGGCACTCAATGAGTGATTTTAAGACAGTTGCCCATAGCTCTTAAGCATAAAAAGCGCATTCATCTTCTGGAAAATGGCTGCCATTACTCTTTGTAAATATTTTTGAGGAAAACAGTGGCTGCAGTGAACATTTAGAGGTTATAGGTGTAAGAAGAATTCATTCAGAAATAGTTTGATAGGAAGGCTTCACCAAATAACATTTACTGTGTCCAATCTCAAAGGTTTCGAGTATCACGGGTGATTATTTAGTGTTGTCATAGCTACATACCTCTGTGAACATTCTTTACTTACTCATGTATATTATAATATAATACCATTGAATGCACATTGAAAGGGCTGTATAATTAACACGTGCTCACTCTAACACAGTCATCTATATAGTCACATCTACAGTTTATACTTTAGTCGTCTCTATGGAGAACAACAGAGAATAAATTCTTAAATATTCTTAAAGTTATGGGATTAAAAGACACTATTTGTATAGGCGGGGGCATGAGGGTTAATTAAACCACCACTGTCTCATAGCTACAACCACAACACCTCCACCTCCACATACAGCTACCACCACCGCAGACTATATGCCACCAAACAGTGCAAGTTGCTAAAGTGCCAGTGCATACATCAACTTTTGCATATACGACTACCACCACACAGACCACCACCACACAGACCACCACCACACAGACCACCACCACACAGACTACCACCACACAGACCACCACCTTACAGTGCAAGTTGCCCAAGTGCAAGTATTTGTGCCAGTAGGTGGATGAATAAGCACCACCAGTGCAGGTGGCAGAGGGAGAACCACCATGTGTGCAAGTGAACTGTCTGCACTAGTGGCTGCAAGAAAAAACACCCCCATCGCAAGTTGCAACTGGTGACAACCACCGCCTGTGCAAGTGGAATGGTTGCACCAGTTCAAAGAAGGGCAATACCACAAGTGCAAGATGCAAAGGTCCGGATGCAAGGTGCAAAGGTCAGGACACAAGGTGCAAAGGTCAGGGCCAGCATCAGCGCTAGTTGGTACGGGATATGCCAACAACATGCAACTACAACCACCACCACTGACCAGATAGGACCAGCACAGCACGATGCAGCAATCAGTGCAAACTGCATGAGAGCCCACCATTTTCCCTACAAACCTAGCCCTCACGCAAGTTCCACTGATTGCTGCATCCTGCTGTGCTGGTCCTATCTGGTCAGTGGTTGTGGTGGTTGCAGTGCATGTTGTGCTGCATCCCATACCGACTAGTGCTGATGCTGGCCTTGAATCCAATCCATTTACCAGTCTCAACCCTCAACTTTGCTGTGCCACCTTTCAACTTTGCCATAACTTGTCTCAGTTCCTTCCTCACCACCTGCACACACCTTGCTCTACACCGACCTTCAATCAGATTCTTCACCATTCCCAACTTTGACCTTACCTCAGCTTCCATCGTCCATGCTCGTTTCACCTCACGCCATCTGCAGTTCCTCAACATACACCCCACTTCCCCCAATGAAACACTTTCTAGCTTCTCCATCACCCCACTTGACCACCCAAACTTCTCCAAACTATCCTTCAAATCCTCCACCCACTTAACGTATTATGACATTCCTAAGCCTTGAATGCCACCATTCTAACAATCCATCTCTCCTCCATTCTCATAATCCTCACCATAATCCTCATATACAATGGCATCTGTTAGGTGACAACACTTGCAGCTTCAAATTCAGTCCTTTCCATATGAGAGATGGTGGCATGGTGTGTGTGAAGATTGGTCAGAAGATGTCAGAGATGTTGAGTGTATGCCAAGGAGTGTTGTTGTTATAGCATGTACACACATGGATGGCCTCCAGCATTGGAGCTTTGCATTCTCATTGAATGACTGAATAGAATTGAATTGAATTGAGTTTCAGCCCCTAAATATTACATGGGCCTATGTTATACTTACAGCAAATGGTAAGAAAAACAAGTATTTCGAGTTAAAAAAACTCGTGGGGCTGCCGCCCCAACTCGAACTACTTGCTCTAGCTCTCAATTGCTGGTTAGGGTAGTTGTGCACCAGGACCATGTCATGTCAGTTTATTAGTGCATGCAATCAAACATATATACAAACACACAATACCAGCATTCACACATGCAGGTTTGCACATGATTGGCACACTGTGCACAATTAAAACATGTTTGTTTGAACGTTAACAAAGTTTAATAGCTTCACCAACAGAAAGTGGAAACACACAGGAGAAAAACACGGGTCACAGAAGCATAAATGTGCACAGAAGGCCATTCGTTCGAGTGCAACGCAGCGCGCCAGTGCTGAAGACGATTCCAGTGTGTGCCACGTATTCCTGTGCTAAAGACAGCTGGATAACCTTAGGGTAGACGATTCACGGTCTTCGAAAATTTTGTCCTTTCTCCTGTCAATCATCTTCGGCAGCGTGGTGAAGACCACTAGTCTACAAGTCACAGCGAAGACGATGAAACAATATTGTGCGCTCACCGAGTTCAGCGTCGCTCTTGTCCTTCGCCTAAGGCAGTAACTCTCGTAACCTTGACCTTTGACGCCGTAGAACACAATACCATAGGCAAGAACACAACCAACGGCGACCTGGGCGACGTTCGAAGTCCTTTCCGTGCCGTCTCACCTTCGACGAACGTAAGAAAATGGCCGACTATATAAATGTTTCCCCTGCAATACTTCGCCTGTACTTGCCATATACAAGTATTTCGAGTTAAAAAACTCGTGGGGCTGCCACCCCAACTCAAACTACTTGCTCTAGCTCTCAATTGCTGGTTAGGGTAATTGTGCACCAGGCCTAGGACCATGTCATGTCAGGTTATTAGTGCATGCAATCAAACATATATACAAGCACACAATACCAGCATTCACACATGCAGGTTTGCACAGGATTGGCACACTGTGCACAATTAAAGCATGTTTGTTTGAACGTTAACAAAGTTTAATAGCTTCACCAACAGAAAGTACAAACACACAGGAGAAAACACGGGTCACAGAAGCATAAATGCGCAGTACCATGTTTTTGTCCTGTCAGAAGGCCATTCGTTCGAGTGCAACGCAGCGCGCCAGCTCTGAAGACGATTCCAGTGTGTGCCACGTATTCCTGCGCTAGAGACAGCTGGATAACCTTAGCGTAGACGATTCACGGGCTTCGCAAAGCTTGTCGTTGCTCCTGTCAATCATCCTCGGCAGCGCGGTGAAAACCACTAGTGTACAAGTCATAGCGAAGACGATGAAAACAATATTGTGCGCTCACCGAGTTCAGCGTCGCTCTTGTCCTTCGCCTAAGGCAGTAATTCGCGCAACCTTGAGCTTTTGCGCCGTAGAACACAATGCCGTAGGCAATAACACAACCAACGGCGACCTGGGCGACGTTTGAAGTCCTTTCCGTGCCGTCTCCACTTCACGAACGCTAAGAAAATGGCCGCCTATATATATAAATGTTTCTCCCGCAATACTTCACCTGTAAGGTAGGACGGGGTATTTCCGGTCACCCTTCGGTACTTCCGAATTCGATCGACGCGCTCTTCTAAACTAAGGAACGAAGAGATACCGAATGTAGGCTATTTTTATTACTGCGTAAGTACTCCTATATAGACGAAACTAACACGGACTGGCGGCTTGTTTCTACGAGAAACGAATCGTTTTAGTATGCCGGTCAAAAATCCCAAGATTTGCTGTTCACGGGGTATTTCCGGTCACTGGCTGAAAGAGCTGAGTTTCGCAAATGCTGCTGGTAGTAGGGGCGCAAATGAGTAACGGAAGACCGGCTGCATTGATTGGTATGCTCAGGCCGAAGTCCAGGAGTGCGTCAAGTCCTGCTGACGTCTAGAGAGCAATGCTAGTGTGCAACACAATAAAAATTCTGTGGGAAAGCAAGTGTGAAGTGCAGTACTAAACATCTGTAACTATCTAGTATGATAAGTAGTAACAACATAGCCATTCCTCCTCCTTTCTAGCATTGCACTTGAATGGGGTTCACAAATCGCTTGTTCGGATGTCTTTTCCTGATTTTGTCTTCTGATGTTGCATACAAAGGTACTGCCTTCATTCTACCGTTAGAATGAGAACCTGCGTCTCAGCGAAGATGTGGCTTCATCTCCACGTACTTGTACCCCAGCGTCTTTCTTTATTTTGGAGGCACGAAGGAAAAGTTCGCAGTTTGTTCAAATAAAAATGGCGGCAAATCTTTCACTGTTACTAAGGGTGGCGGCCGGGCAGCGCACGGGAAGCAAGCATCTCACTTCGCTATCAGGTATGTTGTAGTTCAGTGCTGCCACTAGCAGCGCAGTGTTGCAGCTGTTCTCACAAACGTAGTGTTTTGTAGCGAACGGCTGCTTTAATTCGAGTGATCGGAAATACCCTGTGATCGGAATTACCCTGGGTTACCTTACTTTCCATATAAATTTCAGTGTAACAATACAACCGTAGCTTCACGTATTATATATATATATATATATATATATTACCGTAACATGAAGCCATACAACAAAATCGCAAAATGAAAACAGTATATATACACAAAGCATGAGGGTCTGCTAATACACGTTAAGTGCTTGCATGTATACTCACTTCAATAAGTCTTTGTTTCCAGTGAAAAAACTGTGTCCCTGGTCCACCCAAATTCTCCAGTTCGAGTCCATTCAGAGTAGGACAGTCAAAATGTTTGCGAGCCTCACGCTGTAAAAACACGCAAGGGAGTACTTAAGTGTACATTTGATGCCATGGCAAATGCCACATACGTACCACAACATATATACCCATCCTAAAGGGCTGCACCACACATATATTTATATAGCCTATACGTACAATTACTCATTATGCCTATGTCGTATAATCTTAATAATGCATACACAATACATTATTGACTTTTATGTAGATCACGCAAGAGCAGATACAAGAGCAGCTCATTAAAAAGGTGGCCTTGAGTGCTCTTTTCAGTGATCAAGTGACCATCAGTTCAGAGAGAGATGAGATGAGATTATTGAATGAGCAGACAAGGCGTCCCTAATGAAGCAGAACTGTGAGACTTATCATAGTGGGGGGGGGGGGGGGGGGCAAATTCAGCACAGTGATCAGTAGCAGCACGGTGGTCTACTCCCTTTAATGACACTCAGTAATTGACACCAATTGACATGATACAACAAGTACATAAAGTATATGTGCTTTAGCCTCTTTCACCCTCAAAAACCCAACACATCAGAATGTCGGCAAGGTTATCCAATTGTAAGTATATGAAATTTCTATGCTTCTCATTAACCTCTTGCACACTCCAAAGCTCACAGCATCAGAATTCTGATAAGGCTATACATTTCTGGTACACTAATTGGCATCAGAAAGCTAAATAACCTTAACAGATAGTTAAATTTTAGTTAGTTTGCTATAGTAACATACAAAATCACATGGACAAACACGCGCAAGACCGACGTACCAACACAGCTGGAGTCACCACTTTGACTATGTCAATGTCATACACTCCATTTAATGCCTCCCTTCTCACAGTCTCTTGAAGAATAGTGTTGTTGCTTGACTGAAAGAAACTGCAGAAAAAACACAGTTAAAGCTAAATTCGTCAGTAATACAAAGAAGTTTAAAAGCAATATAAAATATACAGCTATATACTGTTATATACATAGAGAATTGGTGTCTACCATAAAATCAGAACTGGTCATTGTAAGCTTACGAAATTGAACCTTTCTTTGGAGGAAGTCCAGATTTTTCATCACGGGGAGTGCGAGGGTTGCCATTTTCATCATGATAAAATGGCATCAGTCTTGGCGAAAACACCTAATTAAAACAGATTAATTAATGTGATAGACTTCTCACTTCATAATTCATTAGACATAAACACTCAACTCGTGTCAGGTTGTATTGGTTAATGCATGCTGACCCCCCGACACGCACACACGCACACTCACACACATACACACATACACACACACACACACACACACACACACACACACACACACACACACACACACACACACAAGCACACACACACACACATGTACACACACACACACACACACACACACACACACACACACACACACACACACACACACACACACACACACACACACACACACACACACACACACACACACACACACACACACACACACACACACACACACACACACACACACACACATGTACACACAGACACACACACACACACACACACACACACACACACACACACACACACACACACACACACACACACACACACACACACACACACACACACACACACACACACACACACACACACACACACACACACACACACAAGCACACACACACACATGCGTGCACACAACACACGCACGCACACACACACACATGTACACACACACACAGACACACACACACACACACACACACACACATGTACACACACACACAGACACACACACATACATGTACACACACACAGACACACACACACACACACACACACACACACACACACACACACACACACACACACACACACACACACACACACACACACACACACACACACACACACACACACACACACACACACACACACACACACACACCAATGCATGAGTCAGTTCATGTGCGACCGTCAGAACAATGTTGTCAATATCTTGCTCATTTGCTAGATTTGGACACAAATTGACAACACCAGCAATGGGTCTGCACACACAAGAGAAGAGAGAGACAAACACAGACTTTGCTTATTGTGCATTTGTGTATCCCTGTTATTCAACTCTCAGATGTATTTTCTTGCGGTCATTTGATGTCAATATCTTGTACATTATTGGAAGCTAAATCATTAACGAACTAACAACTAGCTGCGTATACATTAAAGTTTAATATTTTACCACATATACATACATACACTGAGCATATACAAAGTGTGTACGCTGCACATCATAACACACAAAACACATGGACACACACAGTCGGAAGATGCATATAATATTATATTGCAGCTACAATGAGCATATACCTGTCAGTGGTCTTGTCCTGGAAGCAGTGCGCTGCATAGGCCAAAGTTGTAACACCACATTGGAAAGATCTAGCAGCCACGTAGACAACAAAGTCAGCATCTGGCACTCCAGCTCCATCCTGTCCACTTGTTGAGCAGTTGGGGGAGCCTGCAGTTTCACACGTCGTGCAGGCCTGAAGATACAACATAGTTACAGTAAAACCACTTCTCATCCCACCAGCATTAGCAGTATTAGTACAAGTACCTTGAGATGATCCTCTGGGATTGGAAACTCAGGGAAAGCACAGAAGGTAGACTGGCATGGTATATCAGGGGTGCAGTGGTCAAATGGGTTCAGCAGTTCCAGCAGTGGAGCGAACCCTGGCAAGCTTGTAATGTTGCAAAGCCTGAAGTGTTGTACAGAATAACATGTATATACAGTGTTACTGCAGAAGGAATATGCACAATAAAGAATAGTTCCTGCGCTCATGTTGGCAGCATTTGAGGCACACAAATATTATTATGCTCTGCTACATTATATGTGACAACACAGTATTGTGTGTATTATGTCTTCTAGCAGGCATTTCTACTTGAGTAGTGGACATTTGTACAGTACGTATGTATACCATTTGCAGTAATGCAGCTACTATCACTGTGAATAAAGTGCAAGCAGACTACATAGATGTATATAAAGTGCAAGCAGACTACATAGATGTATACAGTTTGTATTCCTTCATGAAATTTCATGAGTAGCTAGATAGTATATACATTTGAAGACACAGTATATATGTGGAAAATGTTAAATCACTCTGAAATTGTCAGCTTTACCTCTGTAGTGTGAGGTTCTGTGTGAGACGTTCTACTTTGAGGAAGCTGGAAAGGTAGTTGATGGCTTTCTCCGCAACAGACTGAGTTTGGAAGAATAACGTGAAAAGTATAGATAACTGAGCTGTCTAGTATATTAAATGCATAGCGTACTAGTGTACTAGCTGGTGGTGTGTGCAGGATACCTTGTATTTGGTCCTCTGGTTTGGAGTAAGTCTGCAAGTGAGTGGAACAACATTCATGGCGCTCAAGCATCTGCCTCAAGAAACTACCCCGCTTAAGTCATAATATTAAGTCACATGGAGACAACAGACTGGCTCACTGATCGAAATCTTCTTCGTAATACACTGGCACGATTCGGATGGGTTGACGCGGGGTTGCCTCTCTCCTTGTTCGGGAACTGGTCGTGGATGAGTAGCCGACCTTGGAGAGGATACAAGGTACACGGTAGCCATACATACGTAGCACAGATCCGTATCGCACATGATCCTAAACTGCGCGTACGCCCGTGTATTGGATACAGAACTACATCTTGCGAAGGAAGATAGATATTAAGCCGTTGCCTTGGCTGAAGCTATGTAGCTATATGGCACACAGAATGTACATCTTGACTGAAGTTATATGGCACACAGAATGAAGCTACGTAGCTTACTCGTTCTGGCGGGATATGCCCACACTCGTGTCCTGCCCCTTCATACACCAGGTGGGCCAGCAGAAGACACGAGACAGCTAGTAGTGGACGCATCTTGGGGTGGATCCAAAATAGGGGTGAAGTCAAAGTAGCTACGAATATGGGCGTGTCGCACCGTGCCACAGTAGTCCACATGTCATGATCATGAGACAAAACCGCATATATACATAGTGGGGCACGGGGGTCCCTCCCATGAGCAACCCAGCTGCTAATGTAATTGCTAGTGTGTGTGTACTCGTGTACCAATGTGCAGTATAGACCCCTTGCAATTACGTCAGCGAACGTCACCAAAAACATAGCAACGGTTGCTATCCGCCATGTTGGTGAACCACCCCACGATAGAGAAACAGTGATATGCGCCGTGGTTGGTTGTACCAACAATTCTAGCCGCGTCCCAGGAGTCAGCTTTTATCGCTTGCCGTCGGTTATAACCCATCAATGGAAGAAGACCAGGGAACTCAGCCAGAAGCGGCGAGATGCTTGGCTCGCCAGAATTCGTCGAGCCGATCTCGGTCCAGAGAAGTACGCAAATACCCGTGTTTGTAGTCGCCATATCGTCAAAGGTAAGGAGTGAACTTTTTCTGTGTAATTGTTAGCAGGTATATAATGCTAAATACCCCCAATGCGAGTCAGCCTAGTCTGTTGTTTGATATGAACAACGTTGATTGGGCTCCTTCCCTTCATCTTGGCCATGGCACCGTACCAAAGACTTCAGCGGGTAGGTATGACAGGGCTGTACAGAGAATATCGAAGCAACTGTCTGACCTTTTGAATTTGAATGCTGTGATCCTCCCTGCTCTCATTCTAAACCAGACGGGAATTTGCCTGGTCTCTAGTTCTAGCTTCAACTGCTGAGGCTTGCTCAGTTCATGGTTAGAGTAATGCTACTTGCTTCTTAAAGGTGGCTGCTGAATCCTAAACTAGGGTATTCCATCTTATATAGGTCTGTCAGTACCATGGGCAGGTCCTGCTCTAAGCATAGATAGTAGAGTTTTCTACTATCTATGGTCTAAGGTTGCTGGAAAATAGGCATCAGAGTAAAGGGGTTCAATAGCAAGCACTGCTGGTTTAGCTCCCTCACATCTAGACAAGGCATGATAGAATTGCCTTCTCTAATTCGGTGGGTGGGATGGAAATGCCTGCTTGTTGGAAGGACCAGATTCTTGTGTGAAACAGTGTCTCTACCTCATTTGCAAGGGGTCTATTAGTGGACCAATGCGCGCGAACTAGTCACATGATCACGTGCGAAACCATACATACATATTAGAGCTAAGGTCAGCTGCAAAGCTCCAGGTCATGGTCATGAGACAAAACCCTATCATTGTTGTGTCCCATGTGTACACTGTATGATACATATATATATATATATTTACATGACAACTGGCTTGTACTGCTAGCGCGATATATAAACTGGGGACAATGTGCCATCATTTCTGTTTAAGCTGTGAAGGTGTGACCTGATGTGGATTGATTCCAATGTAAGCCTATGGTAGAGGCGGGGTTGCTGCTCCAGAACTCGGACTTTATCCCAGTCCACAGGGTGGTGGTGGCTCCAGGCATGCTCCGTCAGGGCTGATTTTGTGCAGTCTCCAGACTCCACAGCCCAGCTTCATGTAGGCCAGACAGGCACGTGCATGGGTAAGTGGTTGAAGAAGTCCGGTAATAGATTAAACACTATATATCCTTCGTCGCAGCATGTCACATGACTGTGACAGGCATATATCTATATAATTACTATAAGTTTGCTCCATAGGACGCAGCATGCAGGAGCATCCTTCCTTTTTCTGTAACTCAGTAAAATGAAAAGGCGGCTGGAGCACAGATCTAGAGGTAGAATTTGTTTTGAAGTTTTCTTCAGAGTATTTTTATTGATCTGTGTAGGCAACAGCTTGTGTCTGGCTTCTCAACAGATCAAAGATATGAACAAAGGATTAGGACATTTAGGATAAACTTAAAGACTATATATATATATACCTAGCTACATAACACCATGACTATATATACTAGCAAAGCAGCTTAATATAGTAAGTCAGGCATAGATACTTCAGCACATGTGCCGAATGCTCCAAGCAATCCCTAACCCGCATATATCACTAGTACAACTGATATTCTTTTAATTCTTTGAGGCTACTCACTCTTCCAACAGTGTGCCATCATGCTCAATGTCACAACCATATGTGGTTACCTATACAGTACATGGTTTACTTATATAGTATATAATCTAATAGCAGCAGACAATTACTTGAATAGTTCAAAGTTGGCATAACATCATCAGGTGATGTTGGAGTAGACCAAATAACTTCAGAACTCCTGTAAAATGCAGGTTCACAACCACCATTGTATATAGTCCACATCATACCAACTGGAAAAAGAACGTTAACAACATAGATTGGTTGGCATGTATAAGGGGCACTATACTGACAGATATATCTATATATGCAGAGTGACATGGTGACAGGTATACTTTGCTTGCATGCATGCCCCAAACTATATACCATTCTATAATATAATATAATATATAGCTTGTATGTGGCTACGAATGTATAGTATAGATTAAAGGTTAAAGATCGATCTTGATGGGCATAGCTATATGTAACAAAATCAATCATTATCAACTGACTCCAAGACGTTTCAGCAAGTCAAGTGCATATAAAACAGCTTTGTATAATTATTATAGATTATATACATAGTATTAGTGTATACATAGTTATTACTTGAACTGTTATATATTAGAATAATACAAAATTATATACATAGTTGACAAAAGTCTATGTACGTATATATAATATATATTACATGGCTGATAACTTCGCCTATAATTATACGTATAAAATTATATAAAATAATGATTGACTGAATTGCATAATATATGCTCGTCAAGACCAATTCACTTTGGGGTGAAGCCTTGCCGCTGCCAAGAATATCCTTGCCGCTCTCAGCTGAATCTTCTTTATGGGAGCCAGCTGCCCGCAACTACCCCACACTTCTGCTCCATATAACAGCACCGAATCTACCAACATTTCCAATAGTTTCACAAACGTTTCGCCTCTCAGCTCACCCACTGCTACTCTACTCCTCCTTATCCAGTCACTCAGGGCTTCAGCTCCCGCCTTCGCTCTTTCCTCCACCATCCTTGCACAATTAAGGCGGTCATTCACCATGCACCCCAAATACTTATACTCCTCCACAACTCCAATCCTCTCATCATTAACAATAAAGTTTCCGCAGTCCTCTTAACACCTCTCCTCCTGATATGCATCACCCCACTCTTCTCTACAATAACTTCCACCGCCCACTCCTTGCACCACTCCTCCAACACCTTCAAGCCCCTCTTCACCTGTTCCTCATTTTCTGCAAGCAAAACAGCATCATCTGCATAAAGCAGCGCTGTGACCATCCGTCCCCTGCACTCAAACCCAACCCCTGCACCCCTTAGCTTCTCCACTAATGAATTAACATATACTTACAGAAAATAATAATGGTGATAGGACACATCCCTGCCTTAAACCTCTAGATAGTGCAAAAGAGTCACTCATCATCTCGCCAACTTTGACCTCGCAGGCCAGGGATCTGTAGGCCGCCTGCAAAAAGGAGAGAATTCTACCACCAAACCCACTGTCCTGCAAACACTGCCATAGTTTGCTCCTTTCCACCCTGTCATATGCCTTCCAAAAGTCAATGAAGGTTGCAAACATTCCCTTTCTGAGACATGCTTTCATCTGCCCAAGCAACATTAATGTGATAGCCTGATCCCTACAGCCTCTGCCCCTTCTAAAACCCCTTGTTCTTCTGCCACCAGTCTCTTCTCTTCCACCACTATACCATCATCCTCTTTTGCATGATACTACATAATGCTTTGTAGGGTACTGCCACTAGCGATATTTCTCTATACTCATCCACTCTGCAGGGGCCACTCTTCTGCTTCTTTGGAATCGGTACCACCACACTCTTCCTCCACTCAGTTGGTATCATTCCAAACTTCCAGCACCAGTTAAAAAGACACCACCAAAAATCTACAAAAATGTCACAACTGACCATTTCTGCCATCAATTCACCTCTCCCTGCAGCCACCCTCCTCTTCAGCTCACGCAAAGCCAGCTGCAGCACCACTTCTTCCTCCTTATATCCTTGATGAAGTCTCTCCACGCCTAAGAAGATGTTTGCTGCTCTCATTTGCACAATTTCCACTGGCCTCAGCTGCCCTCCACACCGGCCCCCATACCTCTGCCCCATACAGTAATACTGATTCCACTAGCATCTCTATAAGATTCATAACGGTAGACCCTTTAACCTCACCCACTGCAGTCTTGCTCCTTCTGAGCCAGTTACCTAGTGCTCTAGCCCCAGCCTTAGCCCTCTCCTCCGCTCATTGACCACACACCCTAGCTAGGTATACTTGTACTCTTCCACTACTTTCATTTCATCACCACTAACATAAAACTTCTCTTCCATTATTTTCACCCCCTTCCTCTTCACATGCATCACCCCATTCTCCACATTAATTTCCACTGCTCACTCACTATATACACCATTCAGCCAAGGTATCCAACCCGCGTCTCATTGATCTTTCATCCTCCGCTAAAATCACTGCATCATCTGCATACAATAACACTGGAATTACCTGACTTCCACATTTCACCCCAACTTCTGCCTCTTTCAGGTTATATACATGTATATAGTATACACATGATTGAATATGATTGGAATGTACCAGACAAAAACTCATCAAAAGTCAGACATCATCAGCAGTAGTACAATACAAACAGAGGTGTGGTGTCGCTTGAGTACACAAGAAATGTGGCACATACGTATATAATTTACATGTGCGTGACAGCACACAATAGGCATGCATGATGAGTGGGGTTGCCTAGGTAGAAATACTATATATTTTTCGTTGCAGCATGTCACATGACAGCTATATATCTATATAATTTCTACTCTTTTGCTCCAAAGGACACAGCATGCAGGAGCATGCTTCCTTTTTCCGTCACTCAGTAAAATGAAGAGGTGGCTGGAACACAGAGGTAGAGATTGCTTTGAAGTTTTCTTCAGAGTATTTTTTATTGATCTGTGTAGGCAACAGCTTGTGTCTGGCCTTCTTAACAGATCGAAGATATGAACAAGTTCTGCTATATGCGTATACGTATTATAATTATATGAAATAATAATTGATTCTGCTGCATAATATGTTCTCGTCAAGACAAATTGGTTAATGCATGTAGCAATGAGGCTGTACGATATCACATATTAGTAGACTAGACCAACCGTAATGGTCTTGTCTAACACAAAACTGTTGTATGTGTGCACTAAAATGTCTCAACTGCAGTTTACACATACAACCTTACCCCATGGTCAAACACCTAACTCTCTATAATTAGTACTAGTCATATTACAGTAATACATACGTACACTACAAATTAGTCAGAGAATAGCAAAAGTTGCAACCATCTAAATACATCACAATCCTGTCTTATTTAAACAGAACTAGACGCTATATAGTTTTGCAATATTATAATTAGTAGACTAGCTAATTCTAATGTAAACTTAGGCCTCCAGTGTAATGCCAGAACGTCCTCTCCCATCACTGTAAGAAAGCATATGGGTACCATATTTAATGGCGCTATTAAAAGATTCACATCTTGCACACAAAGACTATTGTATATTAACTCACGAGGACCTTTTCCCTACTCCACGTCTTTTGTGTATCACAACCAGCACCACAACCACAATGATAGCAACAGCAGCAACCACTCCAAGAAGTCCAAAGGTGACTCCAATGGCAATGGCCCCACCTGTTGACAAACCAGATGGAGGAGCAGGGGGAGGAGCAGAGGTGGTGGCAGGACAGGTAGTTGAGTTCTCCTGAAAAGGAGGAAGGAATATAATATTATAAACATAATAACATTTGTGGAGGCATATTACCAATCTTGATGAGCATATACTCAATCAATTATAATGAGCACATACAAAACAGTATGCATTTCAAATGTGATGAGAGTCATGCATTTTCCACCACAATATACACATTGGAAGTCTCCATGGCCACCTACATCCTTTCCTCATGAATAAGCTACTATCTCAACTACATGCTTCAAGCTACTGACAACCTAACATGCGTCACTCACCCAGCAAATGTCTTCAAAGCCAGGGCAGATGATGACAATGTCAAATCCCATTGCCTGCACTATTACCTGAAAGTAAGCAATTAGATTAACAGCATCTCAAAATAGACAGTCTCACAATGTATGATGTCATCATTTGCTTATTTTCATTGTTTGGAAATGTTCCTAGATTTTGCAGCTTGGGGAAGATGTTGTACAATAGGCTATGGCTAAAATGCCCATTTCATTGCTCTAAAGAAGGCTACACACTTAAAGCTGACCTGTAGGGTGCTTATGAATGCTACAGCAGGCCCATACGTCCCTTAGATCCACTTTGCTGATGAGGGCTCGTGGACATACATACCAGAAGTACAAATATTTGTTGAATTAGATCATATTGGAAAGCGATGGAAACGTGGTCTCCTCCAAACCTCAGTGATAATCACGGCATAGCCATGTTTCTCAGCCATTGTGAGGAATTTGAGTGGAGTGTGTGCATGTGTGTGTGTGTATGTGTGTGTATGTGTGTGCATGTGTGTGCATGTGTGTGTATGTGTGTCAATGTGTGTGCGTGTGTGCATGTGTGTGTGTATGCACGTATGCAGATATGTGCAGAAACTATAATGCGACTGGTTGGGATATACATGATCTGCAATGTATGCATATTATACAATATAGTAACTTTATTGGATGCATGCATGTATGATTTATAAATTTTGAGTTGACACCACTTCTTTCTGTGTTTGTTTTCATTAAAAAACTGCAACAGATTTAGGAAAGTCGGAATATATTCCAAAATCTGTTGCAGTTTGTAATGAGAAATTTTCATTCATTAGTAATAAGCATTTGTGTGTATGATAATGATGAGCATGAATATCACGTACTAACAACATATATATATTGCAACCCTCATATCTATAGTGGAGCTTCTGTGCATCTATAACTGCTTACCTGCTGTCCTGCACTCTGACAAAGGACCTCAGTTTGTCCAACTGTGATGGCCACTTCACCTTTTGAAGCACAGGAGACCCGCAAGGTATGAAGCATCCATTTGCCATAACATGCACAGCTAGCACAGCTGCTGGTACTCAAGTTGTGATGAGTGGTGCTGTTGAGGCATTACTTGAATGTGCACAAGCTCTTGCACAAGCTCATACGGACGTGCACACACATGCACACACACACATACACACACACCACATAACATGCACCACCATAGATTGGTGGGATGGTTGTACTGTTATACTCCCAGTTAGTCATGATTTTAAAATCCACACATTTTGAAGTGGGACCCACAGTCTCCATAAACACATTGTCACCTGCAGTAAAAGCAGTATTATATTAAACATACGCCAATGCTGTAGAATATATAAATATTCCTTTAAATCGAGAATTAGTAAGTCTACAACATACGGAGTTCTCTTGGTCGTTGGCAGTGAATACGTGCCTGCAAGTAATTAGATAAAAATGTGTACCAACAATTAATGTCCACACTGTTATGATTGATGCAATTGATACCATGCATCAGACATCACCACATATCTCTGCTACCACTGACATAGTGCTCTAGAGCTGTTGTAATAGTGAGCACTAGCAAATGCAGTAGTTGTGTAATTACTCACAAAGTCGATGGGACAGAAGTCAAGTGTCGCTTGAAATCCTCCCAGATTAGGGTCAGAGAAGTACTGCAGATGTGGAGGTGGGTGTGAATGTGTGTGTGTGCATCTGTAGAACTGGTGTGCGAGTGTGTGTGTGTGTGTGTGCGTGTGTGCGTTTGTGTGTGTTGTGTGTGTGTGTGTGTGTGTGTGTGTGTTTGTGTGTGTGTGTGTGTGTGTGTTTGTGTGTGTGTGTGTGTGTGTTGCGAAAATTAAGATGGCGGACGCGACCAAAAGACCGCTCAACTGACACAGTTAAACTTAGGTTTCGCTTGTTGGAAGAGGACAGGTAGTCGTCTCCAGGCATGAAGACATCTAGCGACAATGTTGGAATACGATTTCGACAAAATCGCTAGAGAGGAATGACAGAATGGCGAATCGACGCAGGTGTGACACCTCGAAGGCTACGCGCTGCAGTCGGCGGGGAGAGGCATCCTGCGAAATCTTTGCCACGAAGAGGAGCGGCACAACACCGGTGTGTCAGGCAACCGTAGGACCTGACGCGGAGTTAACGGGACTTCGACAGGCGGAAGAGGGATGCGTCTCCCCAACGGCTGGCGGGCGGAGGAGGGCACCCGTGGCCCCAACGGCTTCCCGTTATTTTCTGAGAAGCTCTCGGACCCTTACCTGCACTAGGGATACGCGTACAGGACCGGGCATGAGGCCAGCCACCTCATCCACAACGGTAACGGCTAGAAAAACGAGATCTCGGCAACAATCGACAGATGCAATCGAGCAGCAGCAGCAGGCGGCAGGAGTAGTATATACCACCAAATCGTCAAAGCAACCAGTACAGAAGTGCGAAAAGAGGGAACAGGACCAGAAGAAGCAACCACCAAGGGTGAAGCGAAGAGAAGTCAAGTCGAAACTATTGAGCACTCGAGAAGTTCAAAGGTTTGGAACATGGAACGTGCGTACTCTCCACGGTCTAGGGAAACCCGATCAACTAGTAAACGAGATGAAACGGTACAGGCTCTCCATCCTAGCAGTAACAGAAACCCATCTCAGTGGTGAAGGAGAAATGATGCTTGATGAGGAAGGCAGCTACACCATGCTCTTCTCTGGAAGGCTGGACAACCGAAGTGCGGAGGGAGTAGGACTAGCACTGTCACCACAGGCACAAGCGGCATTGCGGTATCACCAAAGCATATCAGCTAGAATCCTAACAGCAGAGTTTTTGACACAAGTTGGCCCAATGATGATTGTAGTGGTGTATGCCCCGACCAACCAGGACAGCGCTGAAGTGAAGGAGCAGTTCTATGAGGACCTCAACTGCATCTTGAGTAGAGGTAACAGACAGGTAATGGTGATGGGAGATCTCAATGCATCGGTGAGTGAGAAAGTGCATGGAGTAGTTGGCCCCTATGGACTAGAGAGTACCACTAGTGACAATGGTGAAAGACTTGTTTCCTTTGCATGTGCCAATGGTCTGTGTCTGACCAACACCTTCTTTGCCCACAAGCGTATCCATCAAGCGTCATGGTACCCACCTGACCCCAGTAAACCACCCACCCTCAAGGACTACATCTTGGTGAAGCAGAGGATGATGTCATCAGTCCTAGACACCAGAGTGTACCATGGAGGAGATATTGACAGTGATCACCGTCTTGTGATCATGTCAATGCAACTGAAACTACACAAGAAGCCAAAGGAGAAGAGGGGGAGACGTTTTGATGTGAAACTCCTACAAGAGATATCCATCAAGGCTGATATTGTGAGTGCCATAAGAAACAGTTTTGAGAAGAGGAAAGCAGATGGAAGCGTTGAAGACAGGTGGAAGCAACTGAAGGATGCCATTGTGGAGGCAAGTAAAGAACATTTGCAATGGAAGAGAAAGAAGCAGAAGAAGTGGATAAGTGATGACACAATGCAAATCATTGAGGCAAAGAGAAAGGCCTTCATGCAGTGGCAAGAGTGCCGAACAGATGCAGCAAGAAAGGGAGAGTACCGAACCCTTCAAAAAGCAGTGAGAGCAGTAGTGAAAGAGGACCGAGAGAAATGGTTACATGAAGTGATGGAGGAACTGGAAGACAGTCTGAAGCAGAACCGGCAAGGAGAGTTTTTCAGGAAGCTAAGGAACCTTAATGCAAGCAGAGCTAAACCTACATCAACCATCCTGGATGAAAGCAGACAACCAATCAAGAGTAAGGAGGAGAAACTGGCGCGTTGGAGGAGACATTTTGAAGGAGTGCTAAATGTGCAGAACACTGTAGCTGAGGAGGTGATTGCTGGTGTGGAAGACCTCTCGACAGCAGACACAGCAGAAGTAACAAGGGAGGAGGCAGAGCATGCAGTCAACAAACTGAAGAATGGCAAGGCAGCTGGAAGTGATGAAATAGCAGCAGAGGTGGTGAAAGGTGGAGGACAGACAATGATTGAGTGGTTGTGGGAGCTGTTGAGAGAAGTCTGGAAGACGAAACAAGTGCCTCAGGAATGGAAGAATGCCACACTGATCCCACTCCATAAGAAGAAGGATAGAAAAGTGTGTGACAACTATCGAGGAATTGCCTTGCTGAGCATTCCGGGGAAGGTACTCTCTCTCATACTCCTGGAGAGATTGCAGGCCATCATAGATCCCCAACTTCTTGAGTCACAGTGTGGGTTTCGGAAGGGTCGTGGAACAACAGATCAGATTTGGTTGACTAGACAAATTGTGGAGAGAGCAGCGGAGTACGGAACAGCAGCACATCTGTGTTATGTCGACCTCACCAAGGCCTATGACTCAGTGGACCGTAATGCCCTCATTGCCATCCTGAAGAGTTACAGAGTTCCCTGCCACCTAATTGACATCATCAAAGAAATGTACACTGACACGTGGTGCCTGGTGAAGACTGCAGAAGGATCTTCGGAGGAGTTCAGAGTTGAGAGTGGAGTCAGACAGGGCTGTGTTCTCTCTCCACTCCTTTTCAACTGTTTTATGGATAAGATCCTCAGAGAGACATTAGAGGCAACACCAGCAGGATGGAGTATTGAGTATACAACCACCGAAGGGCTGTTCCTGACCTATAGAGAGAAGACTTCGACAACTACTGACATCCAGAATGTCCAGTATGCGGATGACTTGACCCTAGTTGCTAAATCTAGAGAAGATCTGCAGGTCATGGTGGACACGCTGGACAGGGTTTGTACAAAGTGGGGGATGGCCATCAATGGAGCGAAGACAAAGACCATGGTTGTCGGAGCAGAGACTGACAGTGAGCAACCAGCAATCACTCTGAAGGATGAAACACTGGAGGCTGTGGAAACATTCTCCTACCTGGGGAGTGAAGTGGGAAGGACTGCTAGGGTAGATGGAGATGTAAGTGCACGATTGAAGAAGGCAGCCACAGTATACCAGATGTGGAGGAGGAAGGTGTTCAGGAGTCGCAGTGTGAGCAGGGGTACCAAAGTACGTGTCTTCAGAGTGATGGTGATGTCTGTACTGCTGTATGGAGCAGAGACGTGGGCAGTTACCCAACAAGACCTCAGAAGATTACATGCCTTCCAGATGAAGTGCTTGCGGGACATTGTTGGAGTGACCTTGTGGCACAAGAGGAGAAATGTAGATATTCTAGCAGAGACAGGAGAAATGCCAGTGAAAGACCTGCTGAAGGTTAGACGACTGCAGTGGTTTGGTCACCTCCAAAGGATGCCAGACCATCGGCCACAGCGACAGGTGCTGAAATGCCGGCCACAGGGCAAAAAGAGGAAGCCTGGAGGAACCGCACTACGCTGGATAGATGTTGTCAATAGGGACCTATCCAAGATTGCTAACTGGGAAGAGTTAGTGAATGACAGGAACCTGTGGCGATCCACCATCCACCAGCTACTTATAGGCCAGCCAGCTCAGTGACCCCCATCTGCTGATAGATTTCGTGATCTCGCCCAACGTCCAAACATGGACAAGGTGTACGGAGGAGTGTGTGTGTGTGTGTGTGTGTGTGTGTGTGTGTGTGTGTGTGTGTGTGTGTGTGTGTGTGTGTGTGTGTGTGTGTGTGTGTGTGTGTGTGTGTGTGTGTGTGTGTGTGTGTGTGTGTGTGTGTGTGTGTGTGGTGTATGTGTTCATGCGTGTGTGTACATGTGTACATACGTAGTACATTATATGTACACATGTATCTCCCATACCTGGTACTGTATAGGAATACTCAGGTTGGCAGACAAACTTGTGACATCAGCCAAACCACATGCAGCAATCGCCAAGCGGTCATATGTGCAACCTGAGTTTGCTCCTCCCTCTCGACCACCAAGGTCTCTGAAGGGAATGATTCACAGAATGGCTCCTTGCTGAGACTGCATTGTAAAGAGTTGTGAAAGGTATAATCAATAATCTTAAGCTTGCTATTCGGACATCCAATTAGTAAATGTTCTAAACTTAATTAAGCAAAATGTTATAGAATTAGAATTGATCAATTCTTAAATGTTACGTATTTGAGTTTCGGCACATGCCATTGGTTATTGGACAAATTCCCAAGTTATATCTAGTGGAAGATGCAGAATTTATTAAT
>OX465036.1:5386503-5459003 GCA_949841015.1 Aplysina aerophoba | reverse complement strand
AGACCTACCAACACGGCTGGAGTCACCACTTTGACTATGTCAATGCCATACACTCCATTAAATGCCTCCCTTCTTACAGTCTCATAAAGAATGGTATTGCTACTTGGCTGGAAGAGGCTGCAGAAAAACACAGTTAAAGCTAAATTCGCCAGAAATGCAGAGAAATTTAAAAACAACATAGAATTTAGAGCTATATACTGTTATACAATTATGATATAGAATTGGTGTCTACCATACATTAGAACTGGCCATTGTAAGCTTACGAAATTGAACCATTCCTTGTAGATAAAGGAGGAAGTCCAGATTCTTCATCACGTGGAGTGCGAGGACTGCCATTTTCATCATGATAAAATGGCATCAGTCTTGGCGAAAACACCTAATTAAAACAAAATAATTCTTTGGAAGGACTCCTCACTTCATAATTCATTACACATAGACACTCAACTCGTGTCAGGTGGTGTTAGTCCATGCATTCTGACACATACACGCATGCACACGCACACACACACACACACACATACCAATGCATGAGTCAGTTCATGTGCGACCGTCAGAACAATGTTGTCAATATCTTGCTCAGCTGCTAGATTTGGACACAAATTGACAACACCAGCAATGGGTCTGCACACACAAGAGAAGAGACAGACAAACACAGGCTTTGCTTATTGTGCATTTGTGTATCCCTGTTATTCAACTTGCAGATGTATTTTCTTGTAATCACTTGCATCAACTTCTTATCATATATTGTCAATATCTTGTACCTTATTTGACCATTAATGAACCAAAACCTAGCTGAATACCTTAATTCAAGGCTTATGTGTTGGCATGCATACGTATGTTGGCGTGACATACAAAACACATAGACACACACAGCTGGAAAGCAAATAGCAGCTACAATGAGTGTACCTGTCAGTGGTCTTGTCCTGGAAGCAGTGTGCTGCATAGGCCAGTGTGCTTCCACGACAATTGAAAGATCTAGCAGCCACGTAGACAACAAAGTCAGCATCTGGCACTCCAGTCGCATTAATGTCCACTTGTTGAGCAGTTGGAGGAGCCTGCAGTTTCACACATTGTGCAGGCCTGAAGATACAACATAGCTACAGTAAACCATTTCTCATCCCACCAGCACAGTACTGGTACAAGTACCTTGAGATGGTCCTCTTGGATTGGAAACTCAGGGAAAGCACAGAAGGTAGACTGGCATGGCATATCAGGGGTGCAGTGGCCAAATGGGTTCAGCAGTCCCAGCAGTGAAGCTGGCAAGCTCGAAATGTTGCAAAACCTGAAATGGTTATGTAGAACAATTGAGTACATGTATTCATATTAATGCAGAAGGAATTTGTTGAGAATAGTTGCTGGTCTTATGTTGGCGCCGCAGCATTTGAAGCACACAAATTTTATTATATATATTATATATTATTAATATATTAATTATATTATATGGTATGTTATGCTACATTATATGTGACAATACAGTAGTGTGTATATACGTCTTCTAGCAGGCATTTGCTACATGAATAGTGGACATTTGTACACAGTAGGAACATATACCATTTGCAGTAATGCAGCTACTATCACTGTGAATAAAGTGCAAGCAGACTACATAGATGTATACAGTCTTTATTCCTTCGTTGTGAGATTTCATGAGTAGCTAGATGGTACATTTGAAGACACAGTATATATGTGGAATATGTTGAATCACTCTGAAATTGTCAACTTCACCTCTGTAGTGTGAGGTTCTGTGTGAGACGTTCTACTTTGAGGAAGCTGGAAAGGTAGTTGATGGCTTTCTCTGCAACAGACTGAGTTTGGGTGAAGAATGTGAACAGTAGATAACTGAGCGGTCTCTTATATATATTAAATGCATATTGTATTAGCTATTGGTGTGTGCAGGATACCTTGTATTTGGTCTGTCACGAAAATTTGGACCCCCCTAAAATGGTTCCCCCCGGAACAAATATTTCGAAATATATGGACCCCCCGGAACTAATATTTCAGGAGGACATTGAAATATTTGGACTCCCTGTGAAATATTTGGACCCCCAGTTAGTTGATGTAGCACACTAGTGTAGCAAGCACTATAACACAACAAGCAGGTACCTCTACGTAACGGGCAGTGTTACGACTCCAGTAAACATGGCGCTAGCGGCGATATGTACGTACTGTGCTCTGTCTTCCATTGCTAGCTAAACTTACGCTAAAGTTGCAAGCATATATATCAAGTTGTTCAACTAGCATTAACTAAGTTTCATATGGAAATTTACTGCATATGGAAATATACAAATATATAATATACAAATAGCAGGAAAGCACAGTCTATTTACAAGAACTACACAGCCAAGCATTAGAGTCAAGGGACTGTCTTTGGCCATGCCAATGCAGGCGATGTGTTACCACATCCCACAGTGGTCGCACATGATCTGTATCCCAGCTTCAACTCCGCGGCACTTGCAAATCACCATAACTGTGTAAAAGTGGTACAGTGGACTGTAGTACCGTGTGTACTGTAGTACCGTGTGTACTGTAGTACCGTGTGTACCGTGTGTACCGTGTGTTCACCGGGGTCTTCTCTGTCGATTTCTGGCTTCTCCATTCCGAACGATAGCTTCTGATGGTTCTCTGCTCCTCTTATACTGGTTGTATCCCGCCATTCGCTCGCAGAGTTCACACTACGACACGATCTCGCTAAATGAACAAAGGCGCTACGGCGACACCATAAATCTCGCTAAATGGGCAAAGGCGGAACGTTTTTTTCAAGGGGGGTACAAATATTTCACGCTATTTCTGAAATATTTGTTCCGGGGGGAACGTTTATTATGGGGGTCCAAATATTACGTGACAGGTCCTCTGGTTTGAAGGAAGTCTGCAAGTGAGTGAAACATCATTCATGGCGCTCATGCATCTGCCTCAAGAAACTGCCCTGCTTAAGTCATAATAAATTATGTGAACTAGACTGGCTCACTGATCGAAATCTTCGTCGTAATACACTGGCACAATCCGGATGGGTTGACGCGGGGTTGCCTCTCTCCTTGTTCGGGAACTGGTCGTGGAAGTGTAACCGACCTTGGAGAGGATACTAGGTTGAATAATACAGTGCACAGATCAATGCGAGCCCGTCGCACATGACCCAAAGTACGCATACGCACGTGTATAGGATACAGAACTACATCTTGCGAAGGAAGACCGATATTCAGCCGTTGGCTTGGCTGAAGCTATGTCTATAGCACACGAATGGAGCTAAGTAGCTCACTCGTTCTGGGGGCACATGCCCACACTCGTGTGCTGCCCCGGGTCAGGTGCAGTATCCGGACCAGCGTTCCGTATGACGTTTAGGTTTAGGGTTAGGGTTAGGTTTGTGCTAAATATGGCGTCATAATTATATTGTACACAAAGCGCTGGTCCGGATAATGCACCTGATCCGCTGCCCCTTCATACACCAGGTGGGCCAACAGAAGACACGAGACAGCTAGTAGTGGACGCATCTTGGGGTGAAACTAGTCTCGCGTAGCCAGACCGCCATTTTGTTCCAGCTCCGCGCTCCTGAGGAGGCGGAGCTGGAACAAAATGGCGGTCTGGCTACGCGACTAGGGTGAAGCCAAAGTAGCTACGTATATAGGCGTGTCACACCTACTGCGGTGTAAGGCCACAGCAGTCCACATGTCATGATCATGAGACAAAACCGCATATATACATAGTGGGGCGCGGGGGTCCCTCCCATGAGCAACCCAGTGTGTGTGTACTAGTGTACCAATGTGCAGTGGACCAATGCGCACGAACTTGTCACATGATCACGTGTGAAAACATACAAACACATAAGAGCTAAAGTCAGCTGCAAAGCTCTAAGTCATGATCATGAGACAAAACCCCATCATTGTTGTGTATGTGTACACTGTATGATATATATTTACATGACAACTGGCTTGTACTACTAACGCGGTATATATACCAGCTAGCGGGGGTGGAGTAGGCCTGTTTCCTGTACTTACCATTGCATGTAGGTAAGTCATGTTTGCACCATTTAGACAAATCATAATCATGTGATAGGATGAGAAAAAAGCTGCAACAATTCTCATGAAGCTCATTTGAAGAAACATTTGTATAGGTATATTCAATATTCAATATTCAATATTATTCAAGTGCACCATGTGCAAGCACACTAGGACATGCTGTCCCATGCAGCACTATACAGGGGTAAATAAATAACCTGAGGGAACTGTCAGAGTGACGTATCAGAGAGTGCGGTAGCACTCTCTATGTAGGGATGGCACAGGGTGTTTCGTTTCCTGTATACATTGGTATGGGAGCGAAATTCGAAAATACGCAGAAAACCGGCGAAAGAAGGCTACGTACAGCTGAATATAGAACGGTCTTACTATAAACTGACTTTAAAGGCAAGCGAACATATCCCGCTGAGAAATAACCGCGCTTCGAAAATCCCGGTTTTCGTTTTCTTCTTCTTCTTCTTCTTCTTCGCCAGCTGTAACTCAAGAACGAAGGGGGCTATTGAAGCGCTTTTAGTACGAAACTACTAGAAAGTTACCGAACTGTATTCTTTGATAGAATTGGTAGTCAAAGCGATAATATTCAACATCAAGGTTTTCGTGGCTCACAGCGACAGAGCTTTGCGAAATCCGCCATGTTCTAATGACGTCACCTTTGAAAAAAAAAAAAAAAAAGGCCTCTGGGCCAGTGCGCCGAAGTTCGCGTTTGCTTGGTAAAGTGCAAGACTGGCATAAGGCTTACCAAGCGTGGTGCGCCATGGAATTCTTGTTGATATCGTCCAAGACTGGTAAGGAAACGTTCGCAAGATGTCTCAGTATCAGTGGACATGGTAATTCATCTCGGTCCGGTAAACTTTATCCTCCCAGTTTTGCATCACAAGATGTTCACTGAAGAAAGTCAATTATAACTTATTAATAGCTAAAAATGGCCGGCATATGATATACTAATGAGAGAAAGCTATAATCTGACTTGTATAAAAAGTACAGAAACTAGAAAAGAATAAAAATTTTCTAGAAAAATAGTAAGAATGTAGGGATGGCACAAAAAGGACAGAAACAAGAGGGGATGTCGCGATGAAGTAAGTGCTGTGTGCGGTTTCCACACACAAGGCTCTATTACACCATATCCCTACATCTGGCAGCGTTCTGCATCATGTGCTACTCCCTGTATGGCCACATTAAATTAGTACCAGCTGTTGCTCTTGGTCTGTAAAGTGGGAGCAACTAAATTCCTTTAACTATGTATATACTTGAGTCTAGATCTGTTCTTGCTAATTATTTTACATATTCCTTTCGATGCACTCAATCCATTTTGACACTACTTACTGATTAGCGACATGCTGCTGCCAGATGTAGGGATATGGTGTAATAGAGCCTTGTGTGTGGAAACCGCACACAGCACTTACTTCACCGCGACATCCCCTCTTGTTTCTGTCCTTTTTGTGCCATCCCTACATTCTTACTATTTTTCTAGAAAATTTTTATTCTTTTCTAGTACAAAGTAAAATCATTAAGAGAGGGATAATCAGAAGAAAATCTGTTAACGAGAACTACGGGCACAGTCAGGGATATCAGGCCTGGGAACTCTGCAGAAATCTGCAGTGCCACAGCTTCTCTACCGCCTTCCCTACTCTCTCACTGCCACAAGCTTGGTCTAAGATTAGGGCCACCTTCCTGTCATCAGTCGTACAGGACTCTCCTGCCAGATCCTCCATACATGCTGTCACCACTTCCCTCTCTTGTGCCCACCCCTTGCACCTCAGCAGAAAATGTTCCACATCTTCCACCTCCTCCAGTCCACACTGCCTACAGAGCCTCTCCTCCCTCTTTAAGCCACTCCATCTACCGGTCTCAATCCTCAGGGCTGCAGTCCCTCCCCTCAGCTTTGCCAAAATCCTCCTCCGCCTCTTACAGTTGACGTCCACACATCTTCTCTTACTGTCAATTGCCAGCAGACCACGCATTACCTCCAACTTCGATCGTTCCCGTGCTTCGGCCTCCCACTCCTTCTTCACCTCTCTCTGTGCAGTGTCTCTCAGCATGTGTCCTATTTCTGTCATAGACAGCCTTCCCAGACCTTCTATTTCAACATCTCTCCAGCCAAACCCCTCCGATCCACACTCCAAGTCCTTCTGCCATGCAGTTTTCCCAACCATCTCCAAAGATTCCATCACCACCCTCTTCACCAACCTGTCATCACTCATTCTTAATACTGTCAACCAGAACTCAATACATCGTCTCTTGGCTTCCCATGTCACGGGCATCATCTTCATCTCGTACTGGAGTGCTGCCTTTGGGTGTAGTCTACTCACCCCCAGAAAGATCCTCGCTGCCCGCAGTTGTATTTGCTCCACCAGAGTAGCATGCCTTCCACACCCCCATACCTCAGCACCATACAGGAGCACCGACTCAACCAATGCCCCCAACAACTTAGTGAAAGACTCGCCTTTTACCAATCCTACCGTTGCTCTGCACCTCTTTAGCCAAGCACTTAGGGCCTATATTATAGGGTAGATAGCCTAGATATTAGGGTATATATTATATAGGGGGCAAGTTGTGGCAATGTGTGGAAGTATGGGCTTTGATGGTTGGGTTATTGCCTTTTTGCGGGCGGCTTACAGGAACATGAGTGGCAAAGTATAGGTCACTGAGGCAAAGAGTGAGGTTTTTGGAGTGACACGTGGTCTTAGACAGGGATGCGTCCTCTCACCCTTGCTGTTTTCCCTGTACATCAACTCGGTGAAGAAATTGAGGGTGGCAGGTGTTGGGATTGCATGCAGAGGTCGGCTAATTACAGCACCCCTGTATGCAGATGATACAGTGTTGTTTGCCGAAAATAAAGAGGAAATGAGGGTGAGCTTGGGGATTCTGTCGGAATGGTGTAGACAGTGGTCAGTGGAATTAACTTGTAGAGAAATGTGGAGCTATGCATATTAGGAATAGGGGGGTAATGAGGACAGAGGAGGCCAGGTGTTCGAGGTGGATGGAGAATTGAAGTATTGGAGGAGTTTAAGTACCTTGGTTGTATTATTGATGGGGAGCAAGAGGATGATGGAGGAAAGGGCTCAAGCTGCGTCAAGGGCCTTGAGTGATTGGCTTAGGAAGTGCGGAGATGCTGCAGGGAAGGTTAGAGGAAGAACATTTGTAAGGTTATTGGAGATGCTGGTTGGTCAGTGTTGCTGTATGGGGCAGACGTGTGGGGTGGGGGAGGCCAACTTGAACCAGTAGAGATGGTGCAAATGCGAGCGGCCAGGATTTTCCTGGGTAATACCCAAGACTAGGTACGTATATAATATGCACGACTGAGAACCGACCAAAGACCAGACATTGCAACATCATCATTGACACAGTACAAACAGAGGTGTGGTGTTCGCTTGAGTACACTAATGACTAAGAAATGTGGCATATAATTTACATGGGAGTGACAGTACACAATATGCATGCATGATGCAGTGGGGTTGCCTAGGTAGAAGTACTATCCTTCATCGCAGCATGTCACATGACTGTGACAGCCATATATCTATATATATAATTACTATAAGTTTGTTCCAAAGGACACACACGCAGGAGCACGCTTCCTTTCTCCGTCACTCAGTAAAATGAAGAGGTGGCTGGAACACAGAGGTAGAGATTGTTTGAAGTTTTCTTCAGAGTATTTTTACTGATCTGTATAGGCAACAGCTTGTGTCTGGCCTTCTTAACAGATCGAAGATATGAACAAGTTCTGCTGTATATGTATGATAAGATAAGATATCAACAAAAGAAGTATATATCACATTTAGGATAACTTGAAGACTATATATGTAGCTACATAGCATTATGGCTATATACTAGCAAAGCAGCTTAATCTAGAAATTCAGTCATAGATGCTTCAGCACATGTATCGAATGCTCCAAGCAATCTCTAAACTACATGTATCACTAGTATGACTGATATATATTCTTTGAGAATACTCGCTCTTCCAACTGTGCCATTATGACAAATGCCACATACATACCATGTGGTTTACTTATACCGTATATATATATAATTTAATAGCAGACTATTAGTTAAATTCTACATAGCATGATCAAGCATTGTTGAAGTAGACCAGATAACTTCAGAACTCCTCAAAACCACCATCGTATACAGTCCACATCATACCAGCTGGAGAAGGAACAACACAGATTGGTTGGCATGCATGAAGGAGCACTAAACTGAGAGATTCGCAGATCGAGTTACATGGTGACAGGTATACTTTGATTGCATGCCCCAAACTATATACCAAAGATTGATCTTGATGAACATAGCTATACGTACAAATTCAATCAGTATCAACTAACTACAAGACAATTCAGCAAGTCAACTGCATACAAAACAGCTTTGTATAAGTATTATAAAGTATATATACACAGTTGACAAAGGTACCTTTCTACGTACATATATATATTACATGGCTGAAACGTTCTGCTATATACGTATTATATATGAAATAATAATTGATTCTGCTGCATATTACATTCTCGTCAAGACCAATTCACTGGTTAATGCATGTAACAATGAGTCTCTACGATATCACATATGGTAGACTAGACCAGCAGTAAAGGTCTTGTCTAACACAAAACTGTTGCATGTTTGTGTCAAAATGCCTCAACTGCAGCTTACACATACGTACACCTATACACATACAACTTAACCCTTTGATCAAACAGCTAACTCTCTATAATTAGTACACACAATTAGTACTAGTCATATTACAGTAATATACATACGTACATACGTACACTACAGAATTAGAAATCAAACTTAGAGACATCACTATGAGAGAATAGCAAAGATGCAAACTGTCTAATTACATCCAATCCTGTCTATATAGTTTGCAATGTTATATTACTAGTAGACTAGCTAAGCTTAGGCCTCTTTCACTGTAAGATCTTCATCAAGATCAGCATTAACGGGCTTGTATGCCTCCAGTGTGATGCCAGAACATCCTCTCTCTTCACTGTAAGAAAGCATACGTATGGGTACCATAATTAATGGCGCTATTAAAAGATTCACATCTCTCACACAAAGGCCATTGTATATTAACTCACGAGGATTCTTTCCCTACTCCACGTCTTTTGTGTATCACAACCAGCACCACAATCACAATGATAGCAACAGCAACAACCACGCCGAGAAGTCCAAAGGTGACTCCAATGGCAATGGCCCCACCTGTTGACAAACGAGACGGAGGAGTAGGGGGAGGAGCAGGGGGAGGAGCAGGGGGAGGAGCAGGGGGAGGAGCAGGGGGAGGAGCAGAGGTGGTGGCAGGACAGGTAGTTGAGTTCTCCTGGAAAGGAGGAAGGAATACATAAAAATAATGGCACTAGACCCCTTGCAGAGTGGTCCTGTAGTACATACTTCAAGCTACGTACCAACCAAACATGCTTCACTCACCCAGCAAATGTCTTCAAAGCCAGGGCAGTTGATGACTATGTCAAATCCCATTGCCTGCACTATTACCTGGAAGTAAACAATTAGATCAACAGCATCTCAAAATACAGTATGTACAGTATATACAAATCGCAGAATGCAGTACATGCCATGCACATACAGAACAGTCTCACAATGTATGATGTCATCATTTGCCTATGTTCATTGGACGGGATGTTCATGGATCTTGCAGCTTGGGGAAGCTGTTGCACAAGAGGCAATGGCTAAAATGCTCATTTCATTGCTCTAAAGGGCACTTACGTATAGACCCACTTCATTGATGACGGCTCATGGACATACATACCAGTACAAATATATAGTTGTTGAATGGAATATATCAGAAAGTAATGGAAACGTGGTCTCCTGTAAACCCCAGTAACATCATGGCATAGCCATGTTTCTGAGCCACTGCGACAAATTTAAGTTGAGTGGAGCTCTCGGTATGTGCAGAAACTATCATGCGACTGGTTAGGATTGACATGCATGGTCACTGCATGCTTTCACAATGTTGTCGCATTGCCTGATCGATAGAGCACTGGTGGCAAACTAATTTTCACAGCATTGGAAGGGGTACCAAGTTTGGATTGCTGGTATATATATATTAGCATATATACTCTGCTAAATTAGCCATTCTATACATTGTACTGTTTCTTTGTGCAGCAATCACGAACATTAGTAATACCAAGCCCTAACAGTACTAGTCTTTGTTTGTGCCTGTATATCACTACATAATGCTATTACATTTTGTAAAAAAAACAAAATTGAAATGCGTTAAGTTGCAAGAGTCTTGTGAAGAAAACATTTGACACCGCATGTGCTTAAGCTAAAGGCTACAATAGCTCGCACTGGACATGGTTGACAATCTCTACAGCCTTCTGCGGAGTCCACACTGTCTTGTACGTAGATGTGGTGCCATGGTGTGATACTGTCGAAGTAGAATGCTTCGTCCACTTGGCTCGCCACACTCACACTAAATAATATTCGGACAATTATGTTCGTGTACGCATACCTTTGCATACGCATATAATTATAGCCACCCTCGAATATGCACACTTATATAACTGTTTACCTTTTGTCCTGCACTCTGACAAAGAACCTCAGTCTGTCCAACTGTGATGGTCACCTCACCTTCTGAAGCACAGGAGACCTGCAAGATATGTCCATTGACCATAACATGCACAGCTAGCACAGCTGCTGGTACACACACACACACACGCACGCACGCACACACACACACACTGTACGTATGTAAGTAGCTACTGTATTCTACATTATTACCATTATCTTATTATGCAACATATGTTTCATGAATGCTGCTTCCGGGTTGGGCTCCCAACTGGCTAGGGAGCAGTGATACGCACTAAACATATGTACATACATACCAGAGCAAATACCATTTTAGCATCTGCAATGGTACGTACGTAGCCGCAGCAGATTGAGTCACAGTGCTGGGACCGGCTACAATACAGGCTAGTGTGTACTGCACACAGCCCAGATTGCGCACACACACACACGCACACACACACATGCACACAGACACACACACACGCACGCACACACGCACACACACACACACCTCATAGCAAGCTCCACCATAGATTGGTGGGATGGTTGTACTGTTATATTCCCAGTTGGTCATGATTTCAAAATCCACACATTTCGAGGTGGGACCCACAGTCTCCATAAACACATTGTCATCTGCAGTAAAAGCAGTATAGAAATATTCCTCTAAATCAAGAATTAGCAAATCAGTGAGTCTACAACGTACGGAGGTCTCTTGGTCGTTGGCAGTGACTAAGTGCCTGCAAGTAATTTGATAAAAATGTGTACCAACAAAATTAATGTCCACTGATCGATATGATTGATACAATTGATACCATACATCAGATGCCACCACATATCTGTGCTACCACTGACATGACACTGACTCTAGAGCTGTTGTAATAGTGAGCACTAGCAAATGGACTAGTTGTGTAATTACTCACATAGTTGATGGGACAGAAGTCAAGTGTCGCTTGAAATCCTCTCAGATCAGGGTCAGAGAAGTACTGCAGATGAGTAAGTGTGTGTGAATGTGTGTCCATGTGCATCTGCAGGACTGGTGTGTGTGTGTGTGTGTGTATGTGTGTGTGTGTGTTTGTGTGTGTGTGTGTGTGTGTGTGTGTGTGTGTGTGTGTGTGTGTGTGTGTATGTGTGTGTGTGTGTGTGTGTGTGTGTGTGTGTGTGTGTGTGTGTGTGTGTGTGTGTGTGTGTGTGTGTGTGTGTGTGTGTGTGTGTGTGTGTGTGTGTGTGTGTGTGTGTGTGTGTGTGTGTGTGTGTGTGTGTGTGTGTGTGTGTGTGTGTGTGTGTGTACATGTGTACATACGTGGTACATTGTACACATGTAGCCCCCATACCTGGTACAGTATACACAGGTGTGCATGTGTGGGTATTTGTCTGTGTGTTGGTGCGTGAGCTTGTTTGTTTGTGCACGTAGTACATTGTACACAGCCCCATACCTGGTACTGTATAGGAACGTTGGAAAATGTGTCAAAGGCACATGCAGCAATTGCCAAGCGGTCATATGTGCAACTTGTGTTTGCTCCTCTCTCTCGACTTCCAAAGAACGCTAAAAGAAACTCTTTCACTTCACAGAATGGCTCCTCACTGAGACTGCATTGTAAAGAGGTACAATGAAATCGTATGCTTGGTATTCAGACATTAGAATTAGAACATGTTTCAACTTAAGCAATAGTTGATAAACTGAATTGAATAAAAATTGATAAAGTCTGTAATCTTAGGTATTTGAGTTTGACTGAGGGGCATGTGCCATTGGTTATTGGAAAATTGCCATTTTCAAGTTATATACCTAGTGGAAGATGCAGAATTAATATACAACTGCTCATTCAATAGTTAATTAAACCTTTCTCAGCTGAATTAGAAGGCAAACTGTGTTGTGTGACGTCACAAAACATCACTAAATTGTGTTGTTTAATCAAAATGTCATTGGATGTCATGATCTGCCCCTTAAGAAATCTATACAAAGATCGCGACATCATCGTATGACGTGGTGATAGAGATGCCTTCCCCATGAGAACAGCTGCCACGTGCCACTGAAGTATGGGCAACTATATGGAGCATAAGCCTTCATGCAGCCACATTTTTGGACTCTAGCTGGTCTAGCTTTTCATCAATTGTAGATAGCTAGATACATATGAAGAAGGTACCAAAGACCTATGCAATGCAACAAGTATATAGGCATTTGTGAATGCAAATGCATCACACACAGCTATGATCACCATCCCGCACAAACAGGGATAAACCACAGAACCTTGCAGAGGATCAAGACCATCTTGGGCACAACTGGGTAAAGGATACAACAGTCAAATGCTGCATGCAATGCAAGTTCTGGTTAGGGTTATTGCTCTAGTACAATCTGCAATTGATTGCTGCAGCCTGCTTCTACTAGTGCCCAAGATGGTCTTGACCCTCTGCAACGTGTGGTGGTGGTGAATTTTTCAGTCATCAACTGGCACAAATACATAACTTGCACTCATGGTTGCCATCGCCTGTGAATATAATATCCATGAACTCCAGATGTGTTGTCCAAGTTGTAGCACACCTCCTACACACAAAATTATCTTACTTGACTATGGACATCAGTTCAACAGATGTGGCTGCACTTGGGCTTTTGCCTTTAGCGAATCGAATGACCATCATCAATCTGTAGCCTTCCATCACACACAGCAGCAACTCTACAACATGAACCTATGAGCTTATCCTTTAGTGAACTTGATCATTAGGTTGTATATACAATGCCATCTGTTAGGCATAGCCAGATCTAAGGTGACAACTTAACGCTTGCATCCATATGACAGATGGTGGCATGGTGTGTGTGAAGATTGGTCAGAAGATGTCAGAGATGCAGAATGTGAAGGGGGTTCTTCCTAATGACCGATACACCAGACATTGTATCCTAATCAAATGACTAAGTTGAATTGAATTGAGTTTCAGCTCCTAAATATTACGTGACCCTACGTATGTTGGACTAACAGCAAATGGAAGGAAAAACTTGAGTGCACACAAAGCATGAGGGTCTGCTAATGCACGTTAAGTGCTTGTATGTATACTAACTTCAATGAGTCTTTTCTTCCAATGGCCACACCTTGTTCCTGATCCACCCAAATTCTCCAGTTCAAGTCCATTCAGAGTAGGACAGCCAAAATGTCTGCGAGCCTCACGCTGTAAAACAAACAAGGGGGTACTTTAGTGTACGTACATTTGCTGCCGACAAATACGTACCATATACCATTGCATACCCATCCTAAAGGGCTGCACCACACCTACATTTATTTTAACCTCAGCCTATGTTGTATAATCTTGATAAGGTATGCACAAGGTATACACTTGACTTGTATGTAGATCATGCGCCTGCTACAAAGGCAGACACAGGAACAGAGCTCATTAAAAGGTGGCCTTGAGTGCATTGTCCAGTGATCTAATGGACCATCAGTTCAGAGAGAGATGAGAGTATGGAATGAGCAGGCAAGGTGTCCCTAATGAAGCATAACTGTGAGAAATTGCACCAAAGGCGACCTGGAGTGTGTGCAAGGGAAAGTGCCGTAGGTCACTGTTACCCTGTTTCATCTATTCATATTATTCTTATTCTTATTCTTATTCCCAAAGAATTTATGCGCGCTTCTAGTGCTTGACAGAAGACACCTATGAATCCCAGTCATGTACCATGACACGCGGAGGTATCTGAACCACTAGGAAATCAGCTCTGGTGGCATTCCAACTCGTACAGTGTTGGGGAAACGCGAAGTTTCCTATCACAATGTAGGAACATACCAAATGGAGCTATTTTTCTACGAGACTGTGTATACACATGTGGTCTCATGAAGCCCACCACATTCTTCAGAACAGTACAACATTTTTCTACGTCGTACATATACACATCACCTTGTAGATGCATAAACCCAGCATAGCTAGCTAAATACTAGGAATGTGTCTCAATAAATTTGCTAGGTATAGCTAATGGCTAAACATAAGTACAATTAGGTAGAAACAAAAATGGACAATGCAGAATCAGTGTGCATCAGCATTGCTATCCAAAAGTAAACAAACAGGCATATTAAAAATTTCCTTTAAAATTTCAAGGGAATTTGCAATGTCTGAAAAAGCACAGAAACAAGTGGTGACATCTCACTACTTTGATCCATCACATTTCTTTGAGGATCAGCATTTCTAAGTCCCTTGCAGAGTGGTCCTGAGTGCACTCCAGGGGATTTAGGACTTCTGGAAATATTTAATATGATTGTATGAGGGTTTTTAACCCTCAAAAGCCCAAAGCATCAGAATACCAGCAAGATTGTACAATTCTGTTATTTTAATTTGCATCAAAGAGCAAAATAACTTTAATAGATAGCTATATGTTAGTTAGGTTGCTACAGCATCATGCAGAATCACACGACCACAAACCAGCCACACACAAGACCTACCAGCACAGCTGGAGTCACCACTTTGACTATGTCAATGTCATACACTCCATTAAATGCCTCCCTTCTTACAGTTTCCAGAAGAATGGTACTGCTACTTGGCTCAAAGCTGCAGTTAAAGCTAGATTCGCCAGTAATGCAGAGAAATATAAAAACAACATAAAATATTAGAGCTATATACTGTTATATAATATATATAGAATTGGTGTCTACCATTAATCAGAACTGGCCACTGTAAACTTACCAAATTGAGTCATTCCTTGTAGAAACAGGAGGTAGTCCAGTTACTTCATTACGTAGAGTGCGAGGGTTGCCATTTTCATCACGATAAAACGGCATCAGTAGTGGTGAAAACACCTAATAAAAACAGAATAATTCTTGGGAAGGACTCCTCACTTCATAATTCATTGCACATAGACACTCAACTCATGTCAGGTGATGTTGGTCTATGCATGCTGACACATACACGCACACAACGCGCACACGCACACACACCAATGCGAGTCAATTCATGTGTGACCATCAGAACAATGTTGTCAATATCTTGCTCATTCTCTAGATTTGGACACAAATTGACAAAACCAGCAATGGGTCTGCATACGCAAGAGAAGAGAGAGACAATCACTGGCATCAACTACTTAGCGTATGTCGTGTCCAGGCCATGGACCGCGAGCACTTGATTTGCACAAAGTGGTACTCAATAAACTCAAAAAGACACGAGACAACTACACACCGAGCATGTGCACTACACACGTGGCATTTCCCCATGCATTACGTAATCATTAACGAACCAATATCCAGTTGCATACATACAAGGTTTACGTTTTGGCATGTACAGCTAAGGCTCTACAAAGTGTGCATGCCGCACATCATGACACACAAAACACATAGACACGCACAGCCGGAAGGCATATAACAGCTACATTGAGTATACCTGTCAGTGGTCTTGTCCAGGAAGCAGTGTCCTGCATAGGCCAGTGTGCCTCCACGACAATCGAGCGATCTAGCAGCCACATAGACAACAAAGTCAGCATCTGGCACTCCAGTCCCATCCTGTCCACTTGTTGAGCAGTTGGGAGAGCCTACAGTTTCACACGTTGTGCAGGCCTGAAGATACAACATAGCTACAGTAAAACCACTTCTCATCCCACCAGCACAGTACTGGTACAAATACCTTGAGATGATTCTCTGGGATTGGAAACTCAGGGACAGCACAGAAGGTAGACTGGCATGGCATATCAGGGGTGCAGTGGTCAAATGGGTTCAGCAGTTCCAGTGAAGCTAACTCTGGTGGCAACCTTGTAGTAATGTTGCAAAGCCTGAAGTGTTATGCAGAACAATTGAGTACATGTATTCACAATGTTAATGCAGAAGGAAAATGCACATATGGAAAATAGTTACTGCGTTCATGTTGGCAGCATTTGAAGCACACTAAATAACCAAGATTTAAGATTATTATGTTTACTACATTATATGTGACAACACAGTAGTGTGTATATACGTCTTCTAGCAGACATTTGCTAAATGAGTATAGTGGACATTTGTACACAGTAGGAACATATACCATTTGCAGTAATGCAGCTACTATCACTGTGAATCAAGTGCAAGCAGACTACATAGATGTATACAGTCTGTATTCCTTCATTGTGAGATTTCATGAGTAGCTAGATGGTGCATTTAAAGACACAGTGTGTGGAAAATGTTAAATCACTCTGAAATTGTCAGTTTCACCTCTGTAGTGTGAGGTTCTGTGTGAGACGTTCTACTTTGAGGAAGCTGGAAAGGTAGTTGATGGCTTTCTCCACAACAGACTGAGTTTGGGTGAACAATGTGAAAAGTAGATATATAACTGAGCTGTCTAGTATATTAAATGCATAGCGTACTAGTGTACTAGCTAGTGGTGTGCGCAAGATACCTTGTATTTGTTCCTCTGGTTTGAAGTAAGTCTGCAAGTGAGTAGAGCATCATTCATGGCGCTCATGCATTGGTCTACAGGAACTTACCCCACTTAAGTCATATGGGAACTAGCTAGACTGGCTTACCGATCGAAATCTTCTTCGTAATACACTGGTACGATCCGGATGGGTTGACGCGGGGTTGCCTCTGTCCTTGTTCGGGAACTGGTCGTGGATGAGTAACCGACCTTGGAGAGGATACAAGGTACACAGTAGCTATACACACGTAGCACAGATCAACGCGAGGCCCGTCGCACATGACCCAAAGTACGCGTACGCACGTGTATAGGATACAGAACTACATCTTGCCTGAAGTTATATGGCACACAGAATGGAGCTACGTAGCTCACTCGTTCTGGCGGGATATGCCCACACGCGTGCCCTGCCCCTTCATACACCAGGTGGGCCAACAGAAGACACGAGACAGCTAGTAGTGGACGCATCTTGGGGTGGAGCCAAAGTAGCTACGTATATAGCGCGTCGCACCTAAAGTAGCTACGTATATGCGCGTCGCACCTACCGCGGTATATAGGGTAGAACGGGGGAATTTGGGATATAATTTCACCGTGTTACCTTTGACGTCACACCGCTCAAACCCTAGAAGACTAAAGTACGCCGTTTTCACTAAGAACTATAGGGAGAAAGTGCTCTTCAAGATTATGAAAGAATTAGCTCCACTTGGCTATGATACAGAGAACGCTGCGCTGCCAAACGGTTTCGTGTGATTTCCAGCCAAAAATGGCTGACGGGGTAATTTGGTAACTACGTATTAAAGCGCTATTGATCAGCAATAAATAGCAGCAACGCAGTCGTTGAGATGTATGCGTGATGGTTTAGATGTCAGAGCACACTGACCAAATCCAGGCATCATCTGGTCCAGGGATTTTGTCCAGATCAGTACAGCTGAGGTGGTACCACAAGTTGCACTGGTCACATGCCACCCAGTGTTCATTATCAGCTGAGTTCTTACATTCAGAGCACACCCCATCATCTTCAGACTCAGAAAATGCAAATAGAAGGGATGCAGTGTGAATACAGCCAGCATATATTGCAAGAATGGGCTTATGTAGTTAGTGTAACTTCTACTGTAACGACAGGCTTCCTTTTGGATGCTGCCATAGGCTTCTTAGATGTTCTGCTGGTTTTCCCCTTCCCTTTAACAGTGGTGTCTATGCAAATTGAAAGAATGAGTCATTTAGATGTTCAGGCTTTCTTTCACTCAGCTGCAGCCACCTTTTGAAAAAAGACCCACCAATCAGGCCCAGGCACACCATTGTGGAATGGATTAGGCCTTCTTTATTAATTTAAGTAGTCTGAGACTGCCTGAGCCACCATCTCTTGCATGAAGCCAAACCAACATCTTGCATAGCTTGACAAGTGGCAACAGTCTCCTTCTCTTCATCGTGCGTCAGAACTGTTGGATGGCCAGCGGATATGCTCGTGCTAACCCCTACACATTGAACAATGCACAAATGACTGATGTTATGAGTTTTATCAGTCCATGTAATGTTTGTTTTGGGATTACCTCAGTAATGGCGATTGAGGATGTTGGTGGAAATCCCAAATCTCTTTGCAGCCATGCTCTGTGTCATTCCTTTCTGCACAGCTTCAATGGCATTAGCCATGCAGGGACTCACTAGACCATACACCGTGGTAGGTTTTTCTTATATACGTTCTATATAGACATTGTGCTAATTCACGCTTAATTCGAATTTTAGCGCTCTTTCCAAGGTTATAGTATTGTGCAAAATCTTAATTAATTGGCTGCTTCCTGTGTGTAATGGCGGCTATCAATGTGCTTTAGTTAAGTCAATGAAGCTCGACAGTGCCAGTGTCGTAGTTGATCTCTTTCGCGCCAAACTTTCCTGATTGAGTGGGCTATTCAAGGACATCATCAGAGCTGCAACTATCAACAAGGTAAAATTTTAGTGTGCAAAACGAACTACATGTCTTCACAAATGTTATGCTATTCACACAGCGCTTGCGTATTTTACCGAAGTTTGTATGTGTAGGGAAGCACCACATACTAGGCTTGGGTGTGCTAGATTGTCAGGAGAATTCAGCTATTCTTCGTAGAATGCAGACTGTTTGCAAAAAAAAATCCCAAATTACCCCGTATCCCAAATTACCCCGCTCTACCCTATAAGGCCACAGCAGTCCACATGTAATGATCATGAGACAAAGCCGCATATATGAACAATACAATGTACAATGAACAATACAGCATACAATGAACTTTTGTTAGAATGACAGTTGCATGGGGCAGGGTCCGTGTACGACGTGTACCTTGCGGCCAATCAATTTTGCCAAAAAAATTGAAAATTGGAAAATCGCGTTTCCACTTCATTCTCAGCGTCAGTGAAAATGGGAAATCGCCCCAATGCCTCTTGTGAAGGAAGAAGGTTTAGTCTCTCATTTCGTACTTAAATTCGACTCTGCCGGAGAGGCGCTTCTGTGACAACTAGGCCACGGCGCTTAGCTCTCTGCCCTTGCGCAAGAGCTCTAGGTCCTAATACAGCGCTACTCAGCAGCCTTTTTATCAGCTTATACCTTGATGTGAAGACTGTGAAGGCAACCTCAGAAGAGTCCGTGCAGACATACGCATCCCTGGATGATCCCGACCACACCATTGTTACAGAAGCTAAGTTGGCTGTACATGTGCTCCAGAGAGCGAAAGAGAACATTTTGGAAGCCAAAAGAAGCAAAAGGAATACTTTGACCAAAAGCATGCAAAACCAAATGCATATGCTGTGGGGGAACTTGTTCTTAAGAAAGACTTTACTAGGAAGGTACGTACATGCAATACACACCTGTGCATGAATTTATAATTATTTACTGATGTGCACAAACACATGATTGTGCATTGAAACTTGCACTGTAATATATGCTGTACTGAATCTGTCCCGATTTGGTAGAAACGGAAAGGTGGAAAACTTGTCAAGAAGTATCTGGGGCCATACAAGATTGTGAAGGTTCTGCCACGAGGAGCTAGTAGACTTGCAGAGCGGAAATACACTGACGGTGTCAGGCGGCACCTGAAGATTTACAAGAAGCCACTGTGCAACCTGAACTCCATGAGCTGACTCTCCATCTCCGGAGCAACCCCACAAGCCTGACTCTCCATCCCCAGTGCAACTCCACGAGCCTGAATCTCCATCCCCAGAGCAACTCCACGAGCCTGAATCTCCATCCCCAGAGCAGCCTCATGAGCCTGAATCTTCATTCCTGGAGCAACTGCCACCACGGAAGATACGTACCTTATTGCACAAGAAACATCATGTTGACAGAGAATGAAAAGTCTGCAATAATTGAGGGAGAGTGGCTGGATGACAGCATCATTGATGCGGTACAGTTGCTTCTAGAACAAGCATGGGGTAAGATCACCCCTTGCTTCTCCATCGGAGGAATGGTGTCCAGAAATCCAATTGTGAGCAGCCATTTGTCAAATTTTAAATCCAAATGGTTGCCACTGGGTTGTGGCAACCAACATTGGATGCGATGCCACAGCTGTCAGGCTGTATGACAGCTGCTACTCCAAAGACTCTTCGGCGGACAGGATTCTGTCATACTTCCTCCAGACGCCAGATGATATAATGACAGTTGATGTCATAAATGTCGAGAGTTGCGGAGTGTTTACGATCACATTTGCTACATCCCTTGTGTTTGGCCAGTGTCCCACCCACCGTCAATACACGCAAAAGCAGATGTGATGTCATCTGGTGCAGTGCCTGGAAAACAAAGAAATGATCAGTTTTTCCCTTCGAGGAAAGTCTGAAATACTTGAGTGAGATTCCTATTCATTGCTGGTCATTTGCACTTGTCGCAAAGTTGAAAGGAATACACAGATTCAGTGTGACCGCTGCCAAAATTAATGTGGTATCACATTGACTGCATTAACTTGCCACCTGACAGTCCGTGCTTAAATGACTTATTTGCATGGTTTTGTGCATCCTGCAAATAGCAACTTGTATTGACTCTTTTCTTACTCTTGTATTGTTACATAGTAAAATCCTATTCTCTAAAGCATGTACTTTCTCTAAGCGTATCCACATTCGCTGTATTATTTGCATTCGCGCTCGATCGATTAGATTGCTTTTGCTGTTAACCCTTTTAAGCGTATCGTAGTTCGTCTATAACTTCATAAGCCTATTTCGTTCGGGTGGAAGGCATTCCATCGACAGTGATGCCGTAGCCCAGCGCTATCACCATATTCTAGGCCTTTCGTCGGTGGGAGATCGAGGGGGACCAAATATATTTCCGAGGCGGACTGAATATTTCGGAATTATATGGTCCGGGGGAACGAATATTTCTGACATATTCGTCCCGGCCGGACCGGAAATGGAGGAACCGATTTGCCGTGACAGCTCCGTTGTCCGATGTGGGAAGGGCCAGCTACGTACGTAGTGCTCCGTGCAGCAGCTCCGACTATTTAATGCTAGGATATTGAGGCCTGTGTGAGTGCGTGGAAGACGTGCGCGTCGTTTGCATGCGTGTGTGTTTGTGTGTTCGGTGATTGTTGTTGCATGTGTGTGACTTACTTCGGGTATTTCCTCCGTGACGGTCTATGGTGACATGCCATAAACTTTGCTGTAGGCCTTGAGAATCAAGGATTTTAGATGTTCCCAACTGAGGATTTTGGAGTTGTAATTTAGGAGCATAGGATTTTAGGCGTTTGATGTAGATCTTGATTGAAAGGAATACGGATTTAGGATTATGGAATATGGATTTAGGATTTTGCAAATAGGATTAAGGATTTTGGATATCCCCCAAATCCTAATTCCTAGTTGATCTTTGTTTGGCGGGAAAATCCACTGACCTCAACTGAATATAAAACAGCTTTGTATAATTATTATAAATTATATACCTAGTTGACAAAAGTCTATGTATGTATATATAATATATACTACATGGCTGATAAGTTCTCCTATAATTATATGTATATATAAAATGATGATTGATTCTGCTGCATAATTTATGCTCGTCAAGACCAACTCACTGGTTAATGCATGTAACATGAGTCTCTACGATATCAAATATTGGTAGACTAGACCAGCAGTAAAGGTCTTCTCTAACACAAAACTATCGCATGTATGCACTAAAATGCCTCAACCGCAGCTTACACATACGTACATACACCTATACACATACAACTTAACCTTATGGTCAAACATCTAACTCTCTACAATTAGTACTAGTCATATATATTACAATAATGTACGCACATACATTGCAGAATTAGAAAGCAAAACTTGAGACATCACTATGAGAGAACAGCAAAATTTGCAACTGTCTAATTACATCCCGATCATGTCTTATTTAAACAGAATTAGACACTATGGAGTGTGCAATGTTATAATTAGTAGACTAGCTAATTCTAATGTAAACTTAGGCCTCTTCCACTATGAGATCCTCAGCAAGATCAGCATTAATTGGCTTGTATGCCTCCAGTGTGATGCCAGAACGTCCTCTCCCTTCACTGTAAGAAAGCATATGGGTACCATATTTAATGGCGCTATTAAAAGATTCCCATCTTATGCACAAAGGCCATTGTACATTAACTCACGAGGATCCTTTCCCTACTCCACGTCTTTTGCATATCACAACCAGCACCACAACCACAATGATAGCAACAACAACCACTCCAAGAAGTCCAAAGGTGACTCCAATGGCAATGGCCCCACCTGTTGACAAACCAGATGATGGAGGAGCAGGGGGAGCAGTGACGGCAGGACAGGTAGTCGAGTTCTCCTGGAAAGAGGAAGGAATATATAAACAATTGTGGAGGCATATTACTGATCTTGATGAGCATATGATCAATCAATTATAATGAGCACATACAAAACATGTCACTGGGCGTATACGCCAGCTTTCGAGCGGGATAACGTAGCAACTGTAGGAATTTGATCAGGACGTTTCGGCCGCGAAGGCCTTCGTCATTCAGCTGATGAAGGCCTTCGTGGCCGAAACGTCCTGATCAAATTCCTACAGTTGCTACGTTATCCCGCTCGAAAGCTGGCGTATACGCCCAGTGGCATTTCCTACACGTAGCCATGAGTCTCTAAGATATCACATACAAAACAGTATGCATTTCAAATATGAGACTATATAATGCATTTTCCACCACAATATACACATTGGAAGTCTCCATGGCCACCTACGTCCTTTCCTCATGAATAAGCTACTATCTCAACTACATACTTCAAGCTACTGACAACCTAACATGCGTCACTCACCCAGCAAATGTCTTCAAAGCCAGGGCAGATGATGACCATGTTAAATCCCATTGCCTGCACTATTACCTGAAAGTAAATAATTAGATCAACAGCATCTCAAAATGCAGTGCATGCCCTGCACATGCAGAACAGTCTCACATGCAATGTATGATATCATGATCTGCTTATGTTCATTGGATGGAATGTTATGGATTTTGCAGCTTGGGGAAGCTGTTGCACAAGAGGCCATGGCTAAAATGCCCATTTCATTGCTCTAAGGAAGGCTACACTCTGAAAGCTGACCTGTAGGGTGCTTATGAGCTAGCTGAATGCTACAGAGGGCCCTCGTGCAATTCTTCTGGCTTCTTCCCTCAAGCTTTGTGTAATCTCTGCACGCGACTAGGGGCATTTATAGACCCAATTCATTGATGAGGACTCATGGATGTATATACCAAAAGTACAAATATTTTTGGATATCAGAAAGTAATGGAAGCGTGGTCTCCTCCAAACCCCAGTAACATCATGGCATAGAAATGCGACTAGTAAGGATTTACATACATGGTCATTGCATGCTTTGACAATATTGTCGCATCACCTAATGATTGAAATGCGTGTGCCACCAACAATGCGTGTGCCACCAATATACATAGTTTTAAGCTGCAAGAGTCTTGTGGTCTGTTTGTTTGAATAATAACATGAACTGTGATTCATCTTACAAATCAGCAGTCCTAAATGCCTTGCAGCTATATACGTCACTCCATGACAATTGCCTTTATATTATTTGGTCGTGTGCTAAGCATGCAGAATCCAAGCAAACATATGTATATTATACAATATTGTATCTTTATTGGATGCATGCATGTTTGATTTCTGCTAAATGTTTAACTAATCCGAATACATGCTCTTGGCATGTACATATGCAAACTACAATGGACAGCAAGGGATATAGAAATGCTGATCTGCAGAGAAATATTAAGTGTAAGTCTTCAGTTGACAACTTCTTTCTGTGCTTGTTCTCATCATAAACTGCAACAGATTTAGGAAAGTCTGAATATTATCCTAAATCCGTTGCAGTTTGTAATGAAATTTTTTTTCTATATTAGTATATTAATTATAAGCATTTGCGTGCATGATAATGATGAATATAAATGGCTCGTACCAACAACATATACATATTGCAACCCTTCATAGCATATTTGCTCAAGTAGACACCGCACCCCGTTTATTGGTTGCCCTCGAATTGACAATGTACTTGGCAAAGAGTGAAGCAAAATAGTAGCTGCCCTCAAATAAACGCCGCACGGAATAACATTCATAATTGCCAAGGGGGATGGCAACGACACCTGCAAGTGCGGAGACACAATGCGAAGGACTGAGAATGGCTGCTGTCACAGCTGAGAAAAAGAAAACATTCGACACCGCTTGAGTTTAAGCTGAAGGTTGCACCGTCAGCGATAGCTTGCACAGGATGTGGCCAACAATCCCTCTGGCCTTCTGCGGAGTCCACACTGTCTTGTACATAGATGTGGTGCCACGGTGTAATGCTGTCGAAGTAGAACGCTTCATCCACTTGACCCGTAACGCTCACACTAAATAATAAACGGACAATAATGCGTGCTTACGCATACCTCCACATACACATATAATTGTAGCCGCCCTCGAATAGACGTCGCATCTCTCTGGACCTGATTTTAGCTGCGGCATCCATTCAAGCAAATACGGTACCATTTAGTGGAGCTTCCTCGCGTTTATAACTGCTTACCTGTTGTCCTGCACTCTGACAAAGAATTTCAGTTTGCCCAACTGTGATGGCCACTTCACCTTCTGAAGCACATGAGACCTGCAAGGTATGAAGTTTCCATTGGCCATAACATGCACAGCTAGCACAGCTGCTGGTACACACGCACACACGCACACACACCTCATAACATGCTCCACCATAGATTGGTGGGATGGATGTACTGTTATATTCCGAGTTGGTCATGATTTCAAAATCCACACATTTCGAGGTGGGACCCACAGTCTCCATAAACACATTCTCACCTGCAGTAAAAGCAGTATAGAAATATTCCTCTAAATCAAGAATTAGCAAATCAGTGAGTCTACAACGTACGGAGGTCTCTTGGTCGTTGGCAGTGACTAAGTGCCTGCAAGTAATTAGATAAAAATATGTATCAACAATTAATGTCCACACTGATATGATTGATACAATTGCATCAGACACCACCACATATCTGTGCTACCACTGACATGACACTGACTTTAGAGCTGTAGTAATAGTGCACCAGCAGATGCAGTGGTTGTGTAATCACTCACAAAGTTGATGGGACAGAAGTCAAGTGTCTCTGCAATTCCTCCCAGATTAGGGTCAGAGAAGTACTGCAGGATGAGTAAAGTGTGTGTGAATGTGTGTGCATGTGTGTGTACTTGTCTGTGTGTGTTGCAATTGGTGTCTGTGTGCGCTTGTTTGTCTGTGCATGTGTACATACGTGCTACATTGTACACATGTAGCCCCCATACCTGGTACTGTATAGGAATGCTCAGGTTGAAAAATGTGACATCGGCCAAAATACATGCAGCAACCGCCAAGCGGTCATATGTGCAACTTGAGTTTGCTCCTCCCTCCCGACCTCCAAGCTCTCTCAAAGGAAGGAACTCTTGCACATCACAGAATGGCTCCTCACTGAGACTGCATTGTAAAGAGTTGTGAAAGGTATAATGAAATCATATGCTTGGTATTCGGACATTCAATTAGAAAATGTAACTTAAGCAATAGTTATAAATTGAATTGAATTAAAATTCATAAATTCTGTAATGTTAGGTATTCGTTTGACTTAGGAGCATGTGCCGTTGGTTATTGGACAAATACTCATTGTCAAAACATATCTAGTGGAAGACGCAGAAATAATATACAACATGGTAATATGACTTTTAACAGTCCAAGTAAAATGTAATCTGACAGTCACATCAGTGACCGAGTCACTGTGGCATACACATGTACATTATCCACGGTAAGAAGGTTAAGTATCACCTGTCAAAGGATCATGCATATAGGTCTCTTACCCATATGAGAAGCAGCTCTTTTCTGCAAAGTCACATCCAAGACATTGTCCAAACCTCAGAGGGGAGGCCACACTGTAGTCCACATCATACCAGCTGGAGGAGGAACAACAGAGAGGAGGTGAGGAGGTGCCACTGAAAGACCAAGTTCTAATACAAATGTACATCCAAATCGTAACACTCATGGGAACTGCGAGTACACACAAATATACGGTGCAAAGGAATACATTGAGCAACAACATGACACCACTAGCCACAAGATTCCAAGCATTGCACAATATATACTTGTTAATCCTTGGATGGTTGTTACTCCATTCGAGAACATACCCGCTGTCCTCATAGAGTGCAAAGGTCAATCGTGAGAAGACACCATTTGTAGAGATGACACCGGTCATACCCTCATTCTGTGCAAGGTAGCAGACACATCATAACATGCCTGTATACCAGTGAACACATGGATACAGAGCAAGTTGCAAAATACCATGGTAATGTAATGTAATATAAATAATGTAATGTAATGTAATGTAATATAAATAATGTAATGTATTGTAATGTTTGAGAACTCTGGCTACCCTGAGGGATAAACTGAGTGCCTGTACTTAAAGTACAGGAGTAATTAAGGTTTGTAAGAAATTTAATAGTTAATTAAACCTTTCTCAGCTGAATTAGAAGGCAAACTGTGTTGTGTGACGTCTAAATTGTGATGTTTCATCAAACGTCCTTGGACGTCATAATCTGCCCCAAAAGAAAACTATACAAAGATCGCGACATCATCATATGACATGGTGGTAGAGACACTTCCCCACGAGGACAGTCGCACCCGGTCGCGCACACAGGATAGAATACAACAGACACATACCACAGACGTCATCTTCTAGATGGATGCTCTGGGCAAATGACAGTTACAGTGGCTACAAAGACAAAACACCACCGAAGAAGACATCTGTAGTGAACTTACAAACTCGCTGTCACTGGAGATGCTGCGCAGAACAGCTGCCACGTGCCACTGAAGTATGGGCAACTATATGGAGCATAAGCCTTCATGCATCCACATTTTTGGACTCTAGCTGGTCTAGCTTTTCATCAATTGTAGATAGCTAGTTACGTATGAAGAAGGTACCAAAAGCCTATGCAATGCAACAAGTATATAGGCATTTGTGCAAATGCATCACACACAACTATGACCACCACCAAGCACAATATTATGCATGCACAATAAAGATAATGTAAGTATATAGCAGCTACAATGTATGTCAGTTTTGATCTGTAAACACGTGAGTGTATGTACTGTAACTAGCATAAAAATACAATTGCAAACTACTACTGACTTCAATGTGCATGAATAGATACTAGTTGTCAGAAGAATATATTAGACATGGCCTGGTATAGGTTGGGATTTGAACATGTATACTTCTGCATATTTTGTAGGTCCAGCCATTCTGGAAGCAACTTCTGAAGTTTGTCAACCACTGTATATAAGCTGGCCAGGGTTACAAGCAAATATAATATCCATGAACTCCAGTTGTGTTGTCCAAGTTGTAACACACCTTCTACACACAAAATTATCTTACTTGACTATGGACATCAGTTCAACAGATGTGGCTGCACTTGGGCTTTTGCCTTTAGTGAATTGAATGACCATCATTCATCTGTAGCCTTCCATCACACACAGCAGCAACTCTACAACATAAACCTATGAGCTTATCCTTTAGTGCACTTGATCATTAGTTTGTATATACAATGCCATCTGTTAGGCATGGCCAGATCTAAGGTGACAAGTTAACGCTTGCAGCTTCACCCCCTCCCAGATGACAGATGGTAGCATGGTGTGTGTGAAGATTGGTCAGAAAAAATCAGAGACGCAGAATGTGAAGGGGTTCTTCCTAATGACCGATGCACCAGACATTGCATCCCAATTGAATGACTAAATTGAATTGAATTGAGTTTCAGCTCCTAAATATTACGTGGCCCCAGTGTTATACTAACAGCAAATGGAAGGAAAAACTAGAGTGGACATAAAAGCATGAGGGCCTGCTAATACACGTTCAGTGCTTGCATGTAAACTCACTTCAATGAGTCTTTTCTTCCAATGGGCAAACTGTGTTCCTGGTCCACCCAAATTTTCCAGTTCGAGTCCATTCAGAGTAGGACAGCCAAAGTGTCTGCGAGCCTCACGCTGTAAAACAAACAAGGGGGTACTTTAGTGTACATTTGCTGCCGGCAAATACCATATACCATGATATACCCATCCTAAAGGGCTGCACCACACCTACATTTATTTTAACCTCAGCCTATGTTGTATAATCTTGATAAGGTGTACACAAGGTATACACTTGACTTGTACGTAGATCATGCGCCTGCTACAAAGGCAGACACAAGAACAGAGCTCATTAAAAGGTGGCCTTGAGTGCATTGTCCAGTGATCTAATGCACCATCAGTCCAGGGAGAGATGAGATTATGGAACTGATTACGTATGAATGAGCAGGCAAGGCGTCCCTAATGAAGAGTAACTGTGAGAAATTCAGGAAAGTGATCACTAGTAGCACAATGGTCTACTCCCTTTAATGAGCCACGTTAATTGACACCCATTCAGATAATACAACAAGATTCAACAAGTATATACATAAAATTTATGTCACAAATGGTAGTAATCACTGGATATTACGCCAACCTGACCAGGTCAGTAAAACTGAAACCATGGCCAGGGGGACCAAAGTGGTGGCGTAATATCCAGTGACTACTACCAGTTGTCACTAACCCTCTACACTGGGTAACGTGTACAACTTCCCCATCTACCTAAAACTTATGTGCTTTATATATCACATGTCACGGTAGTGACATCTATTTAGGAATGTCCCCAATACAAAATGGTGGCTCCTATCTAATGTATTAGTGCTTGTCAGTAAAACTAGCAAAATGATTGCAAACTGAAACAATTGAAAGCCATAGAAAGACCAATTTCAAGGAGCTAAGTGCAACAACATCCCCAAAGGCGACCTGGAGTGTGTGCAAGGGAAAGTGCCGTAGGTCGCTGTTACCCTGTTTCATCTATTCATATTATTCTTATTCTTATTCTTATTCCCAAAGAATTTATGCGTGCTTCTAGTGCTTGACAGAAGACACCTATGAATCCCAGTCATGTACCATGACACGCGGAGGTATCTGAACCACTAGGAAATCAGCGCTGGTGGCATTCCGACTCGTACAGTGTTTGGGGGAACGCGAAGTTTCCTATCACAATGTATGAACATACCAAAATGCAGCTATTTTGCTATGAGACTGTGTATACACGTGTGGTCTCATGAAGCCAGCCACATTCTTCAGAACAGTGCAATGTTTTTCTACGTCGTACATATATGCAGCACCTTGTAGATGTATAAACCCAGCATAGCTAGCTAAATAGTAGAAATGTTTCTCAATAAATTTGCTAGTTATAGCTAATGGCTAAACATAAGTACAGTTAGGCAGAAACAAAAACAGACAATACAGAATCAGTGTGCATCAGCATAGCTATCTAAAAAGTAAACAAGCTAGCATATTAAAAACTTCCTTTTAGCAATGTCTGAAAAAGCATAGAAACAAGTGGTGACATCTCAGTACTTTGAGTCATCGCATTACTTTGAGGATCGGAAGTCCTAAATCCCTTGCAGAGTGGTTCTGAGTGCACTCTAGGGGATTCAGGACTTCTGATCCTCAAAGAAATGTGATGGGTCAAAGTGCTGAGAGGTCACCACTTGTTTCTATGCTTTTTCGGATATTCCCAGTACCCATTACATTTCTTTGAGGATCTCTTGCAGAGTGGTCCTGAGTGCACTCCAGAACTTCCGGAAATATTCAATATGCTAGTATTAACTTGTTTCACCCTCAAAAGCCCAAAGCATCAGGATGCCAACAAGGTTATACAATTCTGTTATTATAATTTGCATCAGAGCTAAATAATCTTAACAGATAGTTATATTATAGTTAGGTTGCTATAGCGACATGCAGAATCACACGGCCACAAACCGGCTACAAGCACACACACACACACACACACACACACACACACACACACACACACACACACACACACACACACACACACACACACACAAAGCATAAATGTACATATACGTATAGCCATACCAACACAGCTGGAGTCACCACTTTGACTGTGTCAATGTCATACACTCCATTTAATGCCTCTCTTCTCACAGCCTCCTGAATAATGGTATTGCTACTTGGCTGGAAGAGGCTGCAGAAAAAACACAGTTAAAAAAAATTTATAGACAACATATTAGAGCTATATACTGTTACGTATATGAATTGGTGTCTACCATAAATCAGAAGTGGCCATTGTAAGCTTACGAAATTGAACCATTCCTTGTAGATACAGGAGGAAGTCCAGATTCTTCATCACGTGGAGTGCGAGGGTTGCCATTTTCATCATGATAAAATGGCATCAATCTTGGTGAAAACACCTAATTAAAACAGAATAATTCTTGGGAAGGACTCCCCACTTCATTCATTACACATAGACACTCATGCTGACACAGATGCGCGCACACACACACACACACACACACACACACAACACACACACACACACACACACACACACACACACACACACACACACACACACACACACACACAGACAGACAGACACACACACACGCACGCACACATGCATGCACACATGCACGCATACACACACACGCACGCACACACGCACGCACACACACACACGCGCACACACACAGACACACACACACACACAGACACACACACACACACACACGCACACACACATGCCCACACACGCCCACACACACCAATGCATGAGTCAGTTCATGTGAGACAGTCAGAACAAGATTGTCAATATCTTGCTCATTCTCTAGATTTGGACACAAATTGACAACACCAGCAATGGGTCTGCACAAACAAGAGAAGAGAGAGACAAACACAGGCTTTGCTTATTGTGCATTTGTGTATCCCTGTCATTCAACTTGCAGATGTATTTTCTTGCAATCACTTGCATCAACTTCTTAGCATACGATGTCAATATCTTGTACCATATTTGACCATTAATGAACCAAAACCTAGCTGCATACCTTCAAGGTTTATGTGTTGGCATGCATGTGTTGGCGTGACATACAAAACACATAGACACACACAGCTGGAAAGCATATAGCAGCTACAATGAGCATACCTGTCAGTGGTCTTGTCCTGGAAGCAGTGGGCTGCATAGGCCAAAGTTGTACCACCACATTGGAAAGATCTAGCAGCCACGTAGACAACAAAGTCAGCATCTGGCACTCCAGCTCCATCCTGTCCGCTTGTTGAGCAGTTGGGGGAGCCTGCAGTTTCACAAGTCGTGCAGGCCTGAAGATACAACATATATACAGTAAACCATTTCTCATCCCACCAGCACAGTACTAGTACACATACCTTGAGATGATCCTCTGGGATTGGAAACTCAGGGAAAGCACAGAAGGTGGACTGGCATGGCATATCAGGGGTGCAGTGGTCAAATGGGTTCAGTGCCAACAGTGAAGCGAACCCTGCTGGCAAGCTCGTAATGTTGCAAAGCCTGAAGTGTTATTCAGAACGATTGAGTACATGTATTTATAGTATTAATGCAGAAGGAATATGCACATATAGAGGATAGTTGCTGCACTCACGTTGGCGGCATTTCAAGCACACAAAATAACCAAGATAATATGGACAATACAGTAGTGTGTATATACGTTTTCTAGCAGGTATTTGCTACATGAATAGTGGACATTTGTACACAGTACGTACATATACCATTTGCAGCTACTATCGCTATGAATCGAGTGCAAGCAGACTACATAGATGTATACAGTCTTTATTCCTTCGTTGTGAGATTTCATGAGTAGCTAGGTACATTTTTTATTTTATTTTTTAAAAAGGAATGTCCTTCAGCCTGTGGCCGGTCTTCCAGGGAGTCCTGACCAATCAGTACAGTATTATGTACACACACATTACATTTGAAGACACAGTATGTGGAAAATGTTGAATCATTCTGAAATTGTCAGCTTCACCTCTGTAGTGTGAGGTTCTGTGTGAGACGTTCTACTTTGAGGAAGCTGGAAAGGTAGGTGATGGCTTTCTCCGCAACAGACTGAGTTTGGGTGAACAATGTGAAAAAGTAGATAACTGAGCTGTCTAGTATATTAAATCCATAGCGTACTAGTGTACTAGCTAGTGGTGTGTGCAGGATACCTTGTATTTGGTCCTCTGGTTTGAAGGAAATCTGCAAGTGAGTGAAACATCATTCATGGCGCTCATGCATCTGCCTCAAGAAACTACCCCGCTTAAGTCATAATATGGGAACTAGACTGGCTCACTGATCGAAATCTTCTTCATAATACACTGGCACGATCCGGATGGGTTGACGCGCGGTTGCGTCTCTCCTTGTTCGGGAACTGGTCGTGGAAGTGTAACCAACCTTCGAGAGGATACAAGATTGAATAATACAGTACACAGATGCTCGCTACACATGACCCTAAAGTGCGCGTACGCACGTGTATAGGATACATCTTGCGAAGGAAGATAGATATTCAGCCGTTGCCTTGGCTGAAGCTATGTATATAGCACACGAATGGAGCTACGTAGCTCACTCGTTCTGGGGGGATATGCCCACACTCGTGTCCTGCCCCTTCATACACCAGGTGGACCAACAGAAGACACGAGACAGCTAGTAGTGGACGCATCTTGGGGTGGAGCCAAAGTAGCTACGTATATAGGCGTGTCGCACCTACCGCGGTATATATAAGGCCACAGTAGTCCACATGTCATGATCATGAGACGAAAACCTATATAATTTATACACATAGTTTGGGGCGCGGGGGGGCTCCCCCTCCCATGTGCCACCCAGCTGCTAATGTAATTTGCTAGTGCAGTGGACCAATGCAAACTTGTCACATGATCACGTGCGAAACCATACAAACACATTAGAGCTAAGGTCAGCTGCAAAGCTCCAAGTCATGGTCATGAGACAAAACCCTATCATTGTTGTGTCCCATGTGTGCACTGAATGATATATTCACATGACAACTGGCTTGTACTACTAACGCGGTAAATATATATAGCAGCTAGTGGGGGTGGAGTAGGCCTGTTTCCTGTACTTACCATCGCATGTAGGTGAGTCATGTTTGCACCATTTAGACTAACCGTGATCATGTGATAGGATGAGAAAAAACTGCAACAGTTCTCATGAAGCTCATTTGAAAAACCTTTGTATAGGTCTATTTATATGTATATATATTATAATACCTAGGTATATATCCACAGCTTACCCATGCACCTGCCTGTCTTGCCTACATAAGAAGCTGGGCTGTGGAGTCTGGAGACTGTACAAATTCAGCACTGGCGGAGCACGCATGGAGCCACCACCACCCTGTGGACTGGGATAAAGTCAGAGTTCTGGAGCAGTAACCCCGCCTCTACCATTGGCTTACATTGGAATCAATCCACATCAGGTCACACCCTCACACCTTAAACAGAAATGATGGCACATTGTCCCCAGTTTATAACTCCTTATTTTCTTGTTAGACACCGCTTCTGTACCCGCATATTGCCTGATTCCACCATCCCAGCCCCATTAAGTTTATTCGTCACCTGTCACCTCAACTGTTGTCACTCCCACCTACATTTAGCACCTTTTTCCATGCATTGTAGCCTATATAAAGTGAGTCACCCTCTGTTTTGTACCGCCACTGATGAAGACAACCGCATGGTTGTCAAAACGTTTGGCAAGCATCAATCAGTTTTGGCTAGTGAAGTCCGGAAACAGATTAAACACTATCTATCCTTTGTCGCAGCATGTCACATGACTGTGACAGCTATATAGCTCACGAATGAAGCTACGTAGCTCACTCGTTCTAGGGGGATATGCCCACACTCGTGTCCTGCCCCTTCATACACCAGGTGGGCCAACAGAAGACACGTAACAGCTAGTAGTGGACGCATCTTGGGGTGGAGCCAAAATAGCTAAGCGTGTCGCGTCTTGCAGTTTAAGGCCACAGCAAGTCCACATGTCATGAGACCAAACCGCATACGTAATTTGGGGCCTTCCCTGTATACGTATATATAAATGTTTTTATATATTATTATGAATATACATATGAATCACGCGAGCAAGCTAGCTTGTGCTGTTAATTAGCTGGTGTACACCTGCCCTATATATACAGTCCATTTGTTGCACATGCCCCAGATGGAGTGTCACGTGTCTTGCAAGCCTGAGAGTAGACATATATTATGGTAAAAAACATAATTACTATGTAGGTGATCATGTGTCTGATTGCATGGTGTCGGGGTGGAGGGTTTGAGAAGGCATGTCATGTGCTATGCTCAGGCAGCCCAGTGCTGAGGAACTGTGTTTGAGGGCAGAGGTATAAGGAGGGGAGTTGGGTGGATTAATTTACTGTAAGCAGCACTCATTTAATGATGGAGGATGTTGGTGGAAGGACTTGGAATAGGTGGATGGCTACATGAATTGACTAAGTTAGCAAAATCAATGGCAATTGAGCAAAAAGTTGTGGTGATCATAGAGTTGCATGAGGATTAAGAGGTGTATGGAAGATGGTTTAATTATAGGAAACTTTCGCTGCCATGCATGTAATCATGATGAATTATATTATGCATTACTGCATGGGGTTACTGTATATAGTTTTGCATGGTCCAGAATAAATTGGGCTTTAGTTGTTTGATATCATGTATGCCTCATAATATACATAATGTCTTCTACATACTAAAGATGCAGGATGGGATGCACACACTTTCTTGCATCCAGAACAGGCTCACATGGGACCTATTGACACATCAATGGTACGTACTCAGGGCTACTTCTTCACATATAGGCATCGCTGCAGTTGACCAACTCATATATTCATTTCCTCACTGCTATTTCTATATGGTAGCTATACTGCTGGAAATAGTGTGAATTATGCACATTTTACTGTTCGATCGGTAATGATAGAGCAATAATTCTCTATTAATCTGTGCATTATACATACCAGTTCTGATTTGCCTGAAGGCACCAAATTGAAGTATCCACTTTTGTACAGTATTGCACAAGACATGTACTATTGACATAAGAGTTTTTCACCGTTTTACTGTTCAAGAACATACCTGCTGTCCTCATAGAGTGCAAAGGTCAAACGCGAGAAGACACCATTTGTAGAGATGATTCCTGTCATTTCCTCATTCTGTGCAAGGTAGGCAGCTACATGCAAATGTTGTGATGGCATCACAGTGCAGCCAAGAGAAATGTGTGTGCCCTTTACATCCCATGGTGCCAATGGAAGGGCAGTGTGAAGCCGAAAAATGCCAGGCTTGGTGCTTTCACGGCTTCACTTAATTATGTACTAACCTTTCCCAAGAGGAGAGAAATTGCATATTATTATCGCTCTTTATAAGGAAATAATCTCCTAACTTATATCCATCTGGGTTGGCGGTAAGGGTCATGACCCGAACCTGACAGCCATAATTACCATCGGGGTTGGCAGCAAGGGTCGTGACCCGAACCTGCCAGCCATAGTTACCATGAAGGTTGGCAGTAAGGGTCATGACTCGAACCTGCCAACCATAGTAACCATCAGCACTGGCAGCAAGGGACATGATTGATACAGCATGCAGAGAGGAACAAAGCGGTTGGAAGGGCACTGAAGAGAATGTTATTAAACCCACACCTCAAGTCGTTGATTCTTTTGTTATTCTGTTATTTTGACATTATATATATATATATGTATATATCAGTGCTGCATGGGGTCCTAGTGTGCCTTGGCACATGATGCACTTAAATGATATGATATGATATGATATATATATATATGTCGTCAATTCTAATAATCCTCAATGAATAATTATTGTGGTAAAGGCCTGAGTGGCTAAGTGTGGTCATGATAAATAACTTTGCCAAAAGCACGTGTTGGCAACACTATATGGTTGCCTTTGTCAGAGTTGATTTAATTCTGATTGACCTGGCCAGTGTTTTTGGCGATGTTATCATGAATAATTATTACTATATTATATTATTTCACCAGTAAGCAAAGTAAAATATAAGCATGTAGCTGGCGAGGGAGTCTGATTACACTCCCCCCTTGATAGTGAGCATTTTAGCCCACTACAACATCATGCACTTTGTTAAACTTGCGTAGCTAGTAAGATGCACGGTACAGTGGAACCTCTCTATAGAGGTAGGAGGTGTCCCTAATTCAGATGTAGATGTGTACACAGCTCTATGTGTTTCGACTGCAGAAAGTGTCCACATTACAGAGGTGGCTTAGAGTGTCCTTTATAGAGAGGTTCTGTATATACACACGCAGCTATACTGCAATATTATACACAAGAGTACAGCTAACCCTATAGACTAAATCACCCACAACCGCGTGACGAAAAGGCGGTCATGGATTCTTCTATCTTTCGAAACCTACTGAGTCAACTGGACGAGGTAAAGTCTCAGTTCTGTATCAATCAAATCTTTGTAATTACGTATACGTATACGTATACGAGGGATCCTGGAGCATGACTAGCTACGTAGCTAGACCGGGATATATTTTTCGAGTGTAAAAATGTATTTCATCGATGCTCACTGTATGTTGTCTGCCTTGCTTCGCCGTTAGAATTCCTTTCCAGATGAGTTTCGGAGTGTTATTCGAAGCTACCTGCAGTACTGGTTCTCAGGACAGCAGGTCAAAGCAGTCCTTAAGAAGTTGACTTTTGACTCTGACCAGACGGAGGCGTTAGAGATGATTTCGCCGGTGAGGAGGCATCTTGGAGACGCTACATTGTAGACACGTAGGCGAGGCGCGTACCACTGTAATCACGATGTTCTATCGCTGTTGGAGGTATGCCTGGAAGGAGGACACCGCATTCACTCAGTCACACCTGCAGCATGAGACTGTTTCTTTGTAGCTAAATGTACGTAGTTAACGCTGCACCTGCATGCTTTCTGCTCCATCTTTGTTGCCTCCAACTGGAGTGCGAGTTTGACAAACGACTAGTCAGAACGTGTCTGTAGTACACTGTAGTGCTGTGTACTTGTTGGCATTATAATTTGTTCACTATAGAAGTGTGTGACAGAGAACTATAAAGTTTAACACTACTCCTCACCTTCCTCTTCAGTCTGACTCTCTCCTTCTCTCGCCTCGCCTCCCCCCTTCCTCCCCCCCCCCCCCCCCACACACAGCGCATGACTTACATTACCGGTCCAGAAGGCAAAGCCATTGTCAACTGCTTCACTCACGACAAAGTGACAGCTGTCAGACTCATTGCAAAGTGCGATGTATATATTACATGTGTTACACTGTAGCTGTATAAATGTAGATACTTCTAATGCACAGTTTTTGTAATTGCTAGTGGTAAGGTGACCTTTCCCTATTGAAAATAGGTGGAACCCCTGTGTGAAGCCACAGGACTAGTACCACATGTTCTTGTGGAGGGGCATTTCTGCAACTGTGGTTGAGCTTTCAATTTGCACTAGTTTCATTTGTTCCCCTACTGCCCTCTGCCCTGCCTCATCCCACCCACTCCGCTGCTGCTCCACCCCCTACCCCACCCACAGTCGCATCAATGACCCTGTGAACAAGTATGCTGTTCTGGATGCAATAGACTTCCACTTTGACAAGCAGGACTGCAGGAAGATTCTTGACTCGGTGAATGTGTTTATACATGTGCTTAGTGTCTACATGTGAGACATGCCAGTTTTATTATATGTACGTTGAATCCCGTGAACACCTTAGGGCATGAACTTCCCGTGTTCCATGGCAGCGTATGTCATGCCATATGTGCATGCTATAAAACCCCTTAGAACACAATCCAGTCTGTTACACTGATGTAAAGACATCTTCGTCGCTTAAAATCTGTAAAACTCAAAAGATATCTATTATTATCATGAATTTTCTATAATGCCACGCACCAAACACAAGATGATGGTCTGTGAAACCGGCTTTGATTTGTAGTGCAATTCATAGCATGTCATGAGAATGCCTTATGCCTTTCTATAGGAGTGTCTCTGACCAGTGGTGTCAGTAAATTGCCTTGTGCAAGGGAGCATATGAGGTAAAGTGTCAGAGACAACTGGTCTTGAAAGAGAAGAAGTGTTTTATATAGCTTTCCGTGCAAGGTGTGAAGGTGTACAGCGTGCAGCTTGGACTGATTAGGAGAGAAGATATTATAGTATTTTTGTTGACTCAACTTTGGAAAAGATTGATGTGCAAACAACAGTGGAAGAGCTATAGATTGTAGGGTGACTGTGGAAGCAAGTCTCACACGTTCTAATTCAGCCTTAACCTGATCTGCTGCCTCAATGATTTGTGCTACTTTACTATTAATGTCAGCGACATCAAGATTTCTCACAACAGCAACACATAATTCATATACCTTGTGCTTGTCGACCAAAAAGTAGTAAGAAGGTCATTTTAGCTGTGCCAAAGCCAAGTTCACATAGAACGTCTCATAAAGAACGTACAGGATGCAACCATTAGTCTCGAACCCAAACCCTAACCTCCGCGTCACTACTATTGCGCAACCGCGGAGGATAGGGTACGGGTCTGATCAGACTCGCCAGGTTTTTGTGTCCGGAATGCAGGCAGACTAATCAGATTGCAGGAACAGGTATTTGCGGTTAACGGATCCTTTTATGTCGGACAGAAGGAGAAACGTACAGGTTCGCCTCGCCGCTCGCTGGAGACACTTTCCGATGCAACGTGACCCTCTGTCATCGACGCGCACCTCTCTCACTTGCGCATACCGTCGAGTTCGACACCTCCGGATCCGCCGGTCGTACAGATATTCGGCGTGCTTCAGGTTCACCATGACCTCCTGTTCAATGTCCTCAGTTATTTTCCGAAGCTTCAGGATCTTCTCAATCCTGCTGAAACAGGGCCTGCAGGTGTAGGAATCGTCGGACGCGTAGATCGCTGGTAAAAACCGTCCAACAAGCTGCCTCAATTCCGAAGCGACGTGCTCGGAAGAGGCTGGCGCGAGGTTGCGCCGGTCGCCTGCACGTGCACCGTGACTGAATGCCGCCCGTAGACATCTTGCGCACTACGACGTGTGAAGCCGCACTATCTCGATGTCACCTACGAATTGCGGTCGATGACGTCACATTCCACGCATTCCACGCGAACACGAAAACACTGGCGAGTCTGACCAGACCCTTCCGCGGTTGCGCAATAGTAGTGACGCGGAGGTAGGGTCTGGGTTCGAGACTATGCAACCATATGGGGTGATGTTAGACAACTTGTGTGTATCTGCCAGTTGAATCGCTGTAAAATCACACTGATGGCATGTATAAACAAACACAGCCAAAATAGTGCCTACTCGCCTATTACTCAGTAACAGGAGAGTAGGTAAAATTTTTGTTAAGGCTTACAACACTCAGTTACTGCCCTTTAAAACTAACGTTGACAACTCTCATCTCTGTACAAAATGGCTCACTGTGCACTTAGGCTGTGCCCTCTGTTGCTGGCGGTGGGTGTGGCCTCCCTCCCACGAGTTGTGGTCCTACCGGAGGGTGCCAGCAAGGATACCCAGCACCTGGGGCCCTGCCCACAGGGACCTACCCACAAGGACAAATTGGAATACCAGGAGTAGGTTGTGTGTTTAGCATGCATTTGGTTTATCTTGATCAGATTACAGGGCCTGTGGTAGTGTTTTAGTTGTGTTTTGCGGGTAATAGTACCTGTTAAGTAATATTGCTTTAATTTCACACTCTCATACACATGCATTCATTCTCATCCCCACTCACATTAGATTCTACTTCCTCCATTCCACACAGGTGAGCATGAACTTTAATCCTGGTGGGTTTGGTGTATCAATGTCAATGCAACCCCCGGCTTCCGGGGGTCCCAATTACAGAGCATGTCCCCCGGGTCAGCAGGCACCCTACCCTGCCCAACAGTACCCTCAGCAGCAGGCTGGTTACCCTCCCCCACAGGCGGGCTACCCTCCCCCACAGACCGGTTACCCTCCCCCACAGGCGGGCTACCCTCCCCCACAGGCGGGCTACCCTCCCCCACAGACCAGTTACCCTCCCCCACAGACCGGTTACCCTCCCCCACAGACTGGTTACCCTCCCTCACAGGCGGGGTACCCTCCCCCATACACCGGTTACCCTCCCCCACAGACCGGTTACCCTCCCCAACAGACCGGCTACCCTCCCCCACAGACCGGTTACCCTCCCTCACAGACCGGTTACCCTCCCTCACAGACCGGTTACCCTCCCCCACAGACCGGTTACCCTCCCTCACAGACCGGTTACCCTCCCGCACAGGCAAGCTACCCTCCCCCACAGAATCCACCCCAAGGTGGTGGTGCATTTATCTCATTGGGTTTTGGAGGGTTCTAACTGCAAGTAGCTAGTCGACTGAATCAGTGTGTTTTCTTACTATTCTTGACATCTTAGGTTGGGATTCTACTCTGCATTAATTATGTGACTAGATTAGCTATTGCATGATAATGCGTGGGCTCCATGTGTTCTGTGCTTTTGCCATTTTCACTCAAATGTACCGTTGAATGACAGCTATAAATGAAGTTTAAGACTCTCTCTCATTGTGTGTGTGTGCGTGCGTGCGTGCGTGCGTGCCTGCGTGCGTGCCTGCGTGCCTGCGTGTCTGTGCATACAATTGTATGTGCATGTATGTGTGCTCGTGTTTGCAGTAATGCAAGGTTTATACAAGCAGCGACCTACGTATACCCTTGAGGTACGAATAAAGAGTTACTGCACACCTGGTACAGTTCGAGGTCACTTGGTAGGGGCCAGGTACCATACTAATATACCTCCACACTCTCATGCTAACACTCATACTCATATATTCTACATAAGTGTTTCTAGGTCACTTCATTCATTTAATCAGGCAACATGGTTATCCTCCTCCACAGACCAGTTACCCTCCCAGTTGGTCATGATTTCAAGATCCATACATTTTGAAGTGGGACCCACAGTCTCCATAAACACATTGTCACCTGCATACAAGCAGTATTACATTAAACATGCGCCAATGCTGTAGAGTATATAAATATTCCTCTAAATCAAGAATTAGCAAATCAGAGAGTCTACTACATACAGAGGTCTCTTGGTCGTTGGCAGTGATTAAGTGCCTACAAATAATTAGATAAAATATGCACCAACAATGAATGTCCACATTGATACAAATGATACCATGCATCTGTCACCACCTAATTTCTGGTGCTGTAGAGAATTTCTAGTGCTCTAGAGCTGTTGTAATAGTGAGCAGATGCAGTGGCTATGTAAGTTGAAGTGAATTGTTTAGTTTATATCAAACATATATCCTATTTGAATTTTACACTGATCTGACGAATTGTATTGCCTTGGAACTTCATAATGACTGCAATTGCCCTCTGAAAACAAGCAACCCGTTGCAACCTGGGTGGAGCTATGTCAATTATCTCCATCACGCCATCCTCACTAAATTTGTTGGACAAACAAATCCAGTGCAGACGTGACTGGTCAAACACTATCTGAGTGAATCCATCTGGTTTATCATCCCATCTTTCAGCCCTTCAAGCACCACAGTATCTCTAAGACCTGTCTGCTTTTGAAACATTCTCTTCATCAGACTGTGTGATGCGTGAATGACACGGTCATCTAACTTCTCTCCATTCAAAATCATCTCAATGTGCCTCTCTTCTAAATGTAGTTCTTGCATCCAGTTTTTTGCAATGTGCCCTATAAAACATCAGATCAAAGTTGGTATAATTATTATGATAGTATGCATGCATTTTTATCCACATCCAGGGTTGGTTATACCCAGTATAATATAATGAAGCTGCTATAACTTACTCAGCTGCAACAAATTTGTCAGATCCATTAGTTTGGTTGACTTGGCAGAAATGACCGGCGCCACTGAAGCGCTACTTTCCGATCGATATTGTAAAGAAGGTACAGTTCTGTTGTTACAGGTGTATTGTGTATGTGTTTTTGTCAGTGTGTGTGTGTTTTTGTCAGTGTGTGTGTGTGTGTGTGTGTGTGTGTGTGTGTGTGTGTGTGTGTGTGTGTGTGTGTGTGTGTGTGTGTGTGTGTGTGTGTGTGTGTGTGTGTGTGTGTGTGTGTGTGTGTGTGTGTGTGTGTGTGTGTGTGTGTGTGTGTGTGTGTGTGTGTGTGTGTGTGTGTGTGTGTGTGTGTGTGTGTGTGTATGTGTGTTGTGTGTGTGTGTGTGTGTGTGTGTGTGTGTGTGTGTGTGTGTGTGTGTGTGTGTGTGAATGTGTGTGTGTGTGTGTGTGTGTGTGTGTGTGTGTGTGTGTGTGTGTGTGTGTGTGTGTGTGTGTGTGTGTGTGTGTGTGTGTGTGTGTGTGTGAGCCTTGAGTATCAAGCAATTACCTTCCTGACACTGAAATCACAACTCATTGGCTTCCAGCGCCAGCAAAGACCAGGAAGCAATTATGCAACTGAGGTGTCTTGGGTTGACTGGGACGGATATATATACGTATATATATATATATATACAAACGTGACGCGACAACGCAACACGATTACTTGCCTCGCTTTACAGCTTGGCAATTACTATATAGCTACCATCATATGACCCTCTGGGATTTGATAAACCTGGGATTTGGTAGGCCAAGAGAAGACATGAGACAGCTAAAGCTAGTACTGCACACATAAAAGAATTGGTAGAGTCAATGCTATGGTCAATCCTGATTGCTGTATAGAACGGGATTAAAACACTTTGCCTAAAAAAAGTGCAGCTAGGGATAGTAAATTGTATGTCTGGAACAACAAGTATATCTACATAGAAAAGCCAACCTGCAGGAAGAACTGTAGGACAAGGAGGGATAATTTATGACACAATAACAATCCAGGTAAACATCAATTTGCACAGAAAAAGATTCATATGCTCCACATGTCCATTGAGACAATACTATGCATGTGACTGTGAAGTTACCATGGAAATTAATGCATGCTTAGTGATATCTTTGCATCTAACTATATATATCTATATACATATATATATACAAAGCCATGGTTGGGGAATTGGGGAACTTCACCAAGAAGTGGGTGGAGAATTTAGAGACTGGTGTGGAAAAGATTAGGTGATCATGTGTCTGATTGCATGGTATTGGGGTGGAGGGTTTGAGAAGGCATGTCATATGTCATGCTCAGGTAGCCCAGTGCTGATGAACTGTGTTTGAGGGCAGAGGTATAAGGAGGGGAGTTGGGTGGATTAATTTACTGTAAGCAGCACGTCTCAGCGTGGTGAAAGATTTAATGATGAAGAATGCTGGTGGAAGGACTTGGAATAGGTGAATTGCTACATGAATTGACTAAGGTAGCAAAAACAATGGTAATTGAGTTGCATGAGGAGATGTATGGAAGATGGTTTATGAAACATGCATGACCCCCACGCCAAAACCTGCTCATCTACACATTTCATGATTTAGCATTGCCTGTACGTATTACCAAAAGTCTGTCGGCTTGTTGTTAATCCAGTGGTCAAGAAGTATATACCACTGACCAATAACACATAATCTCACACAATTATACACCTCGCAAAGATGAGTATACCTAGCCACACAGAGATCTTTAAAGTAATAACAGATAATATTAGTCTATGATACATCTATCATAATCTGTGTTTCCATATTTAATGAATTAACAATAGTAATCTTTTCATACGTGAATAAAGTCCTGGCCATTATATATATAGTGTATCCATGAGTAGTAAAATTATAGGAAGCAATCGCCAACTTATGGTGTGGGGTTATCTCTCCACATGGTAAATCTCTTTTGATACATACATGTACAGCAGAAAGGCTTCTGTGCACAGACAGTAAGTACATATATAGCAACAGAGAGATTCACAATTGCTAATCATGAGCAATTATACAAATTAATACTATGTAGCTGCATACAATTCAAAATTCGGTGCACGTGTCTCCATGCAACTATGGTCTATTGTGTGCATGCATGTGTATATACATCATATAAGTTGCACTGAATTAATTAACCACACGCACGCATGCACACACAGTTATACAGTACAAACTACCACCACCACCACACCACAACCACTTGCACACCCATGCAGTGCAAGTTGCAATGTACACCCTTTATGTGTTTTTCCACATCAGTAAATAGGCGTTAATGCTTAGACTACAGGGAGCCTTATTATATAAATCAGTTCTATCTAAATGTACTGGTCACAACAAACGCATACACTATTGGAAGTCATGCATGATCATCAATCACTGATGAGTGTCACAACATGACATTGTGCATGCAAGCTCTGATCACTTCCCATTAGTGAACATCAGTCCAATATATGTATCACACACACACACACACACACACACACACACACACACACACACACACACACACACACACACACACACACACACACACACACACACACGTCACCATACAATCAGGTAGGTACAGGTAGCTTAAGTGTTGCAGTGCCCAAATGCAACATCACTGCGTCGCGTATAATTGACTGGCTAGCTCATTTGTTTTGGTGGAATGTGCCCGCAGACATGGCTTGCCTTGATATACGCCAGGTGAGCCAAAAGAATGAAACAATTAGTAGTAGTAGACGCATCTTGATCGAAAGGGGACGACACACAAGAGAGCCCATGGGTGGGACCCGGGACATCTATTTCTTCACTTCATTAGCATCGCATATCAGCATCTCTTGAAGAGCTCATCGGCAAAAGCGTTCAAAGAGCGTGCCTTAAAGTCATGGAATTCACCACAAAATTGAAATTGAAGCAAGTGACCTCTTCCACCTCAAGTTGGACTTAGCTATGCAGAAGCGCATGCGCATTGGAGCACGACGTGCACTAGCTATTAGCTATACCGGCAACAGTTGACAGGGAGCTATCACATCGTCATTTCTTGTGAAGACCACCTTTGAATTAACAGCATTTCCTGGGAATTATCAAGAAGGGCAATGAATGATTATTATATATACAATGTAGTCAAGAATTTTTGGTGACAAATATGTCAGAAAGTATGGTGGGGATGGGCTGCAAGTGGGCAGTCACAAGAGTGCTCTGACTACTCCTCCTGTGTTGACAGGTGGTATGGTGGAAGAGGTAAATGAGACGAAGGAGAATAAACATGAAAGTGATAAGAGAAGTTTGAGGGCCCTCCAGGGTGAGGTGGAGAGATTGGCGAATTTGAGGAATAGAGTGATGAATGCATGTAGGGGGAGACCAGGTGATTAGTGTTATAAGGGGTATGAGGAGTTGGTGACAGTAATGAAAGCGGGTATAATAGAGGTGAAGGTAAAGGAAGGCAGAAGAGCACAACCATGATTCGCAGAAGATGTTGCAGATTTGAGGAAGGCCTGGCATAGGGCAGAGAGAGAATGGTTGAGGTGTGGTGATAAAGAGACTAAGAGAAAGAAAAGAAGATTGTATGTTGAGAAGAGAGAATGTATATATAAGAAAGCAGTGAGTAGGGCCAAGAAATTAGAAGGGTTTGAATGAGGGAGGAAGCTCAGAATTTCAAGGAGTAAGAGAGATGGGTGTGGATGAAAATGAGTTGTTCAATGAGGAGATATATTACGAGAGAGCAGTGGAGTGCAGTGGCAATAACCCTTTAATTACAAATGACACATATATATGCATCAAATAATTGCATATGCATAAGTGCCAATGACGCATTAATATGTGGGTTCACTCGTGATTGTTGGTCTTAAAACTGAAGTAAGCAGAAGTTGGGGTTAAGTGCATGAAACCATTGGTTTCAGTGTTGTTAATTGTGTGCAGATGATGCAGTGAATTTGGTTGAGGATCGATAAAAAGTTAATGAGACGGGGTTGGAGGTTCTGAAGGAATGGTATGATGAATGGTAGGTGGAAATAACGGAAGAGTGGTGTAATGCAGGTATGTGAATGAAGAGTGTGACAAAAATTGTACAGAGAGGTTTTAGGTTGGTGGTAAGAAAATAGGAGTGGTGGAGGAGTACAAGTATCTCGGGAGTGTAGTAAATTAGTATCTGACTGCATGTGAGAATGGTGGAGGAATGAGGAAGGGCTAGAGCAAAAGCACTGAGTGACTGGCTTGGAGGTGTTGAGCCACTGTGAGGGAAGTGAAGGGAGCCACCTTTGTGAGGCTGTTTCAGCTGTTAGTGAAGTCAGTGTTAATGTATGGGGCAGAAGTATGGGGGTGTGGAGCATATAGCTTCGGCCTGTGCAGAATGCGCAGATGCAGGCAGCTAGAATCTTTTTGGAAGTGGAGAGGATTTGAAGGAGCTATTGAAAGACGTGGCATGGTGGAAGCAAGATCAGATTGGAGAAAGGAAGCAAGGGGGAAGTTAAAAATGAATGGGACGTTGATGGAAAATGAATGTGTAAGACTAGATGTGCTCGGATAGACTACAACAGGCATATAGGAGTATGATGGCAAGGTTGAGAGGTGAAGCAGCAGAGGTCGGAAGATGGCATGGAGTGAGGAGAGAAGATAGGGTGTGTAAGAAATGTGGAAAGGAGGAGGTGGCAGATATAGACCATTTTGTAATAAGATGCAAGTATTTGGTGGAAGTAAGATCAAGAATGGAGATATTGATGATTGATAGGGTAGATGGATGGAAGAGGTTGGGTGGCAATGAAAAGGTGGTGATTGTGATGATCGAGTTTGTATTGTATTTCTATTCTATGCATGCTCACTATGGTGTGCAGGTGCCCTTAGTACTTGTAGAACTATTTAGTTTAGTAGTAATGTTATTAGTGCCGTAGTTATATCAGTGCTATATCTATTGTAGTATACATCTGCACTAAGTACTAAATCACCAACTCATTTTCAGTTCAGAATACAATGTGCATGCACATTTGCAATATGCCAATGACCACACACCCTTGATGGGGCATATCTTGTTTTACCACACACACCCTAATGCAGTTCACACGCTAATGCAGTTCACAAGCTAATGCAATTCACGCCCTTGGCACTATTGCAGTATATAAAAGCAGTACACCATTAAGCGGGCTCCTGCATTGATACCGCTCCAGTGAAATGTTTCAATGGCATCACAGTAAACCAAGAGGAATGTGTGTGACCTTTACATTCCATGAGGCCATGGGAAGCAGTGTGAAGCCTAAGAATGTCAGGCTGGTGCTTTCACGGCTTCACTTAATTATGTACTGACCTCTACAAGAGGAGAGAAATTGCAGTAAAAATATTATATATCCTTCATCATAGGGAGTTTATCACTTATCTCATATAATTTATGTCTATAATCCTCAACAGATCATCATTACTATATATAATATTACCGCAACCATTCAAAACTATATAATTATAATAATATAGCTACAAGCATTTAGCTGGTGAAGGGGCGAGAGCACACACACATACACACTGGTCACACAACTTCTAATATTTGCTAGCAACCCAACCCACTACAATCTGGTCACACCGATAATATGACTGTGTAGCTGATATGTAAATCTCATGTGTCTAGTAAGGTACACTTTAAGGTAACTATCTGTCCTGCATAGAGAGGTGTCCCTAATTCAGAGATGGATTTGTACACAGCTCTATGTGCATGGCACTGCAGACAGTGTCCTCATTAGAGAGTTTGTGTCCTTTATAGAGAGGTTCTACTGCACATCACACACACACTTGCAGGTATATACTAATGCGATTTATACGCAAGTATTAGTGTAGCTAATGCAATTTATACGCAAGTACTAGTGTAGCTAATGCAATTTATACGCAAGTATTAGTACAGCTAACCGCCGAGCTCGATCTTCGCAACCACGTGACGGAAAGGAGACGAACAGGTCATGGATTCTTCTATCTTTCGAAACCTTCTGAGTCAGCTGGACAAGGTAAGTCTCAATGGCGCGCCATATCTAGCTATATCTTTACGATATATTCCCCATCGTTTGCTCACTGTACGTTCTCTGCCTTGCTTCGCCGTCAGGAGTCCTTTTCGGATGGGAAGCGGAGTGCCGTTCGGAGCTACCTGCAGTACTGGTTCTCAGGGAAGCAGGTCGAAGCAGTCCTTAAGAAGCTGACCTTTCCGTCTGACCAGACGGAGGTGTTAGAGATGATTTCGCCGGTGAGGAGGCATCTTGCTGCCGCTATTTTGTTTGTTTAGACACGTAGTCAAGCGCGTATGTATAGTTATAATGTTCTATCGCTGTTGGAGGTATGCCTGGGAAGTGGACGTCACCTTCAATTGTATTTCAGTCACATCCAACTACCAGCAGCATGAGACTGTTTCTTCGTAGCTAAATCTACGTAGTTAACACTGCACATGTCTCTTTTCTGCTCCATCTTTGTTGCCTCCAACTGGAGTGCGAGTTTGACAAACGACTAGTCAGAACGTGTCTTAGTACACTGTAGTGCTGTGTACTTGTTGGCATTATAATTTGTTTACTATAGAAGTGTGACAGAGAACTATAAAGTTCAACACTACTCCTCACCTTCCTCTTCAGTCTGACTCTCTCCTTCTCTCACCTCACCTACCCCCCCCCTCCACACACAGCGCATGTCTTACATTACCGGTCCAGAAGGCAAAGCCATTGTCAACTGCTTCACGCACGCCAGTGACAAAGTGACAGCTGTCAGACTCATTGCAAAGTGCGATGTATATATTACATGTGTTACACTGTAGCTATATGAATAACTTCTATGCACTATTTTTGTAACTACTAGTGGTATAGCTAATTCAGGCCACCTATAAATTTAGTTTACATGGTGACCTTTCCCTATTGAAAATAGGTTGAACCCCTGTGTGAAGCCACAGGACTAGTGCCACATGATTCTTGCATTTGGGGGCATTTGTGTAACTGTGGTTGAGCTTTCAATTTGCACTAGTTTTCATTTGTTGCCTTATTGTCCCCTGCCCTGCCTCACCCCGCCCACTCCACTGCTGCTCCACCCCCTACCCCACCCACAGTCGCATCAATGACCGTGTGAACAAGTATGCTGTTCTGGATGCAATAGTCCACCATTTTGACAAGCAGGAGTGCAGGAAGATTCTTGACTCGGTAAATGCGTAAGTACATGTGCTGAGTGTCTACATGTGAGACATGCCAGTTTTATTACATGTACATTGAATCCCGTGAACACCTTAGGGCATGAACTTCCTGTGTTCCAAGGCAGCGTATGTCATGCCATGGGTGGATACTATAAACACCTTAGAACGCAATCAAGTCTGTTACACTGAAGTAAAGACATCTTTGTTGCCTGAAATCTGTAAAACTCAAAAAAAGGCGTCAGTAAATTGTCTTGTGCAAAGAAGCATACGAGGTGAAGGGGGAGAGACAACTGGTCTTGAAAGAGAAGAAGTGTTTTATATAGCTTTCCGTGCAAGGTGTGAAGGTGTACAGCGTGCAGCTTGGACTGATCAGGAGAGAAGATGTAGTATTTTTGTTGACTAAACTTTGGAAAAGATTGATGTGCAAACAACAGTGGAAGAGCTATAGATTGTAGGGTGACTGTGGAAGCAAGTCTCACACATTCTAATTCAGCCTTACCCTGATCTACTTCCTCAATGATTTGTGCTACTTTTCTATTAATGTCAGCGACATCAAGATTTTTCACAACAGCAACACATTATTCATATACCTTGTGCTTGTCGACCAAAGAGTAGTAAGAAGGTCAATTTTAACTGTGCCAAAGTCATGTTCACACAGAACGTGCACGATGCAACCATATGGAGTAATGTTAGACAACGTGTGTGTGTATCTGCCAGTTGAATCGCTGTAAAATCACACTGATGTATTGTTGTAGCTAGATATAAACAAACACAGGCAAAATAGTACCTACTCTCCTGTTACTCAGTAACAGGAGAGTAGGTACTATTTTATTATGGCTCACAACACTCAGTTACTGCCCTTTAAAACTAATGTTGACAACTCTCATCTCTGTTCAAAATGGCTCACTGTGCACTTAGGCTGTGCCCTCTGTTGCTGGCGGTGGGTGTAGCATCCCTCCTCCGAGTTGTGGTCCTGCTGGAGGGTGCCAGCAAGGATACTCAGCACCTGGGGCCCCGCCCACAGGGACCTGCCCACAAGGACAAATTGGAATACCAGGAGTAAGTTGTGTGTTTAGCATGCATTAGGTTTATCTTGATCAGATTACCGTGCCTGTGGTGATGTTTTAGTTGCGTTTTGTGGGTATTAGTACCTGTTAAGTAATATTGCCTAATTGTGTTAATGTCACATACACTCTCTCATACACATGAATTCAGTCTCATCCCCATTTACATCAGATTCTACTTTCTTCATTCCACACAGGTGAGCATGAACTTTAACCCTGGTGGGTTTGGTGTATCAATGTCAATGCAACCCCCGGCTTCCGGGGGTCCCAATTACGGAGCTTGTCCCCCGGGTCAGCAGGCACCCTACCCTGCCCAACAGTACCCTCAGCAGCAGGCTGGTTACCCTCCCCCACAGGCGGGCTACCCTACCCCACAGACCGGTTACCCTCCCCCACAGACTGGTTACCCTCCCCAGCAGACCGGCTACCCTCCCCCACAGACCGGTTACCCTCCTGCACAGGCAGGGTACCCTCCCCCACAGAATCCACCCCAAGGTGGTGGTGGTGCATTTATCTCAATGGGTTTTGGAGGGTTCTAACTACAAGTAGCTAGTCGACTGAATCAGTCAGTGTGTTTTCTTACTATTCTTGACATCTTAGGTTGGGATTCTACTCTGAATTAATTATGTGACTAGATTAGCTTTTGCATGATAATGTGTGGGCTCTATGAGTTCTGTGCTTTGCCACTTTCACTCAATTGTACCGTTGAATTGCAGCTATAAAAGAAGTACGAGACTGTGTGTGTGCATGCGTGCGTCCGTGTGTGCATACGTCTGTGCATACGTACAAGTGTGTGTGCATGTATGTGTGCTCAACGTTGCAATAAGGCAAGGAGCGACCTAGACCTGGGATGTATGAATAAGGAGTTACTGCACACCTGGTACGGGTCAAAGTCACCTGGTACAGCTCTAGGTCACCTGGTACAAGTCAAAATCACCTGGTACAGATCGCGTCTTGTTATTACACTCGTACTAATACATTCTACCTAATTATTTCTAGGTCACTTTATTCATCTAATCAGGGAACATACGTGTGAAGCAATAGAACAATAGTATTATGCAAGTGGTTGGGTGTGATATCAGGAAAGTTGACCTGGGTGAAAAAATATTATATACAAAAATTGATTTAGTCAAAAATGTGTAACGAAAGCCTTCAACTGTCATTTGGCTGCTTTACAAACACACGGTTGTGCTTTATTCCATTACTGTGAAAGTTCCCTAACAGATATGATACAAGCTATGTAGCATTGAGCCTGTACAACAGAATGCTAGTAAACTCTCAGTATAATCTAATACCAACTATTGCCTACTAACATGTTTCTAATGTAACTCTAATTTCTTGACTGCAAGTGTTCTGGCAACTTAGGTTTGCATTATTGTTCACTAAGTTGAGCTAAATATCCCACCACCAGCAGCAGGAGCAGTTGTTACACCAGCTATTCCAAAGACAGTGCAGTAGATCATCAGAGCAAAGGTTGAGTAGACCATGACAGTCTTCATGTAGCAGACTGCTTTGTAAGTGAGGATGTGCAGCTGTATAGTTTCCTTTTCAGCGACAATGATGCCAATCCCTGCTTGTGCCTGAACTCCAAACATCTCTGTGTATTTCTCAAGTGATATCTCAAAGAAGCCATTGTTTGAGCGAAGCATATTATTGGGCACTCTTGGCAGCCTCAGCATGTGAGGCATGGTCTTCGCATTGACATACGTACATTTGCTGGACAAATATGCAGAACCAGGCAAAGTCAATTCCAGCCATGATGACAGCTAGAAGGAAGAATGCTGGGGCTGCCAGACATATCAGCATTGCCAGCACAGAGAGCATAATCAGGCCTGGAAAGTTAATGTAACGTGTAAGTTTGGCACGTCCGACATAATCTCTGCTGCAGTGGATGTAGTGGTTTGTACGATTGTAGTAACCATTGATAATCACTTTAGTTCCAACTTGCTCGACTGCAATTTTCTCGCTATCCTGCAAAGCAACAGCACCCTGAGAATTTGTCACAACCGCAGCTTGATTCTTCTCAGTGCTGATTCTATTTGGTCCCACAGTTACAGCTTGCTGCTGTCGAGTACCAACTGCAGACATTATCTACGATTTGTGATGATTTGGCGGACTTAATCACAAAAATTACACGGAACTGAACTCCAACTATGGTCCTGGATTTTTGGGAGGTGTAGGACTCGCTGCCAGGTTTTATACTGAGCATATGCATACACCCACGAATTCCATGGAAGACCAACCTCTTCTGTGTAGTTTATCTAGCTAGCCACCTCAGTGGTAGTTCCAGGAATTGTTTACAATCCAATGATATTCATGGCTAACTGGAATCTGTTACATGCATATGTATGAGTTATGACATCATTCTTAAGGCCCTGCATGCAAGCACTGATGTGACAGAGCCTGCATGAAAGCTCCTCTATAGTGCAAAATGTCGTGGGGTAAATAGCATATCATTGCACATTGACCCAGCAAACTGTAGCTACCTGCATTTCTATTCACCTTTGTAATCACATTCCAAGGTCACTGGTGGCCCACGTTAGAGCTGTCCAAATGCATAAAAAAGTGTTTTAGTTAATTAATGGCTTCTTCATTCTTCATGCAATGGTGCATTCAGCATTTAGCTATAGTATATACAATTTATACAGCATTATTGTATACATACAACACATAGTGTATATAGCCACACCAGTGTAATTATACTAGACGAATGCACAGCGGTGAGGCTTGTGTTGCGTTGCAAGCATTGCATGTGCAATTCCAAAACAATGACAATAATCAACAGCAAGTGACTGCAATCACTGAGAATGGCAGCAAACACTAGCCAACCGCTGTTCCCTGTCCTCTGCAGTTTCTTCTGCTGTCTCTCCAACTGCATGTAGCACAACAGCAGTTCCTGACGGTTTGTGTCCTTGTGCAAGCTGCATCTGTTCACAACATTTGCTGCAGCAGCAATATCCCACTCCATTTTTCTTGCCACTAGACATGGATGTACCACATGTGATGTGCAAATGGCCCCTATTTATGTAGTAAATCATTGTGCCTGCAGTTCCATTACACTAAATGATCCTCAAATTAAATATGAGCCACATTACAATGAGCCTGTTGTCTGTGCGGGTAAAGTTGCTCCAGTGAACAAAGGTGGTAAGAGCTGCCAAGGTTAGGTGACTAATGAACTCTCAGTGTGGAAAACGATACTTGAGGTATATAATTTAAAATATATAATTACAGGTCGCAGTGTACTAATAGATTATTGATGCCTGATGACTGGCTGTTTCTTTATCCACCCGAAGTGAAACACTTGTGTTTTCAACAAAAGTAGGTTTTAGTATTCAACTTGATAGATGAATATCGTTAACGAGCGAAGGAGAAAATGGCCGAATGGTCACCTGCTACAAAGAGAGTAAAGATCTGGAACCAGGGTGGGCCCTCTCCCACAGACAGGCATACAGTGAAAAAGGAGATTGTCATGGAAAATGGGAACATTCTCAAGTCTTGCAACACTTGGCCAGAACTGGAAGAGTACCTGTGAGACCTGGTAGCTAAGTTAGTGATCTAGCTACGTAGCTAGCTAGCTAACTAGTGAAGATCGCATGACATTGTATTGTTAGCTATTCCCCAGCTAGAGTATTTATGGAGTAAGGTTTAACAGTAGCAGCTCCAAACGTGTTCTCAACAGCTAGCCCTTAGCTAAGCTCTTCCAAGTTTCAATCCTAGTCTGCGCTTGACTGCGAAGAACGGGTGTCCGATTTGTCACAACGGACTAATTATGATGTAACAGTCTACTATATTGTGTCCACATTTCTGATCACTGCCGGGTGCTATGTAGATTATAGCCGATCAGAGTACAAGAATGCGTAGTTAACTGTGATATCTCTGTCTGCAGACGCTCTCAGAGATTTTCAGGAGGTGATTATGAGAAAGCTGAGATACATTTTCCTAATGTATTCAGAGTCAACAGTCACTTCTGGTGCACGTCGAATCATCCACCCGTCACAATGCAGTACCTCCAACACTCCACACATTCAGCAGAGAAGGACATGATTTGGGATGGTGAGAAAGCTACCTTTAAGGGGAATGCAAGGCGTGCAAAACTTCACTGCATAACAAAGAGGCACAGCGCTGTGTTCCGAGTGATGACGTGGAGGAGGGAGGGGCAGTCTCTACGGCAACTGAGGATCACATCTTGTGATGCATGCAGCTTGAGAGGGCACCACTGCAATGGGGTATGTTGTGCCACTCCTTTGAGTTTGTTTTCAGTCATTGAAAACTCGTATGTTAAGCTTGCTCGCATGACATGCAAGCAAGATGCGACCTGCCTACCCGACATGAAGACATGCAACGGTAGAGAGTGCTATGTGGTCGAGCAAGTGCTGCCGGGTTCATATGTGTGGTTTGGTGTGCCAGAAATGAGCACTCCTCCAAGTGCGTTGCTGAACGAGCGTGATTTTCATCGCTACTGGACACAGGAGAGTGTGTACGGTGTCCATTCCTTCGTGGTGGACATGCACACATTGATTGCAGCTTACCAACAGCAGATTGCAAATGGCCGCCAAGTTGTGTTTCGTTGTGGCGGCACCTTCATGTATACTTCTGAAGTGTGCTATGTTGTGATTGTCACTCATGAAGGTGATGGCATTCATGACAGCCTTCCCCATGTCACTAGTCTGTTAGCTGATGAAGACAGATCACAACAATTTAATTGGTCCAGTCTTGTTGACGAAAATGGTCACTGTACAAAGAGCGGTTACCCCCAGTTCATGCCTTATCATGCGAGAGTGGACACCAGGACCTTTTGGGACCAAGTCGTGTTTGCCGTTCATCTTCCAAGCGAGGCTACATTGTCCATCCCTTGGAAGGATCTGATTGGAGAAGGCCCGCTGCATACAAAACACTCAAGGTGCTACAAGTTTCGGCGAGCCACATACCAGTCAGGGGAGGTGTGTGCAGAGGAAGAAGCACGGTATCAGAGTCATGCACAGAGCAGTGAACTGGCTGGGGTGAGCATCGATGAACTACTCAGCAGCTTTAAAGGTGTTGACAGTTTTGCCGACGACCAAGATCCTGTTGTTGACATGAATGACATAACTCTGGAAGAGTTATTCAGCAGCTTTGAAGAATCAGAAGCAGAAACACAACACTCCTCTGGGCGCTGTGACCACCATTCCAACAGTCCGCCTCCAGCAGACCACAGTGGGTTGCACAGTCCCACAAGGACAGACACAGTGCGGTGGGTGGAGCCAGTTGGCTACTCCTCTTCTAACCTTACCAGAAAACGCAGACAAGATGTACACTATGCCATGGTAGACTGCGCGTCAGATGATGTAGTCAGTACAAGCAGCAAATGATGGTACCAACAAAGAGAAAACTATTGACAGAACTGACACCAACCTGACTTGCAATATTTTCCTTATGTTGTTTGACTCTACCTATTGTATCTTCATTTAATAGTGGGAGTTTGTTTTAGTTGCTACTTTGACTTGTATATTTGTTGATGTAGATGAAGTGTTGTGTTGTGTACATTATTTTTATATGGGACTGTGTGCATATTTGAAAGTATTCTTAATATGTACGTATGTACAGTATGCAAACGATTATGACATTAATTTTTAATGTACATCCACCAACACTAATGCCATGCCAGTGAGAGCTGTATGAAATACATGCCTGACTAAAATTATGCTGGATGTACGTATATATATACAGTCATGCAAAACTGAGGGACTTGTTTACCACAGGGCCCAGAGTATCAACCCAAACTGAACAATCTACGGTACGTGACACGGATAACTTACATCTTTCCAAAGAATTCTTCAGTCATGCCACGTCGCATGGATGCCTATGCGCAAAAGACTCCGGCAGGTATATAGTCCGTGCGAATTCCTATGATTCGGAATGGTGAGAACCAAGTAGCCACGAACTTAGAAGTCGCTAGTAAACCTATGCCAGCCAGCCTAGTTGATGGTCTCTAAGATGAATTGGCATTGAAGCTTTCAGCGTATTACACCAGCTTAAGTAAATATACTCACACTCGCATTCCCTTCAAGTGGCGGCATGTGACATAATGGCTAACCTGGCCCTGGAGAAAGCCTCAGCATCAGCCTGACTGCAAGGAAACATTTTCAGCAGCTATACTAGTCATCTATCGATTGCGAATGATTGCGTGTTCATTCGTACGTTCATTCATACACCTAAAGTATACAGTATAACTATACAATTGTTTAATTATCAACTGTCATGGCATGTGAAAGAGCTAATGACAGTATCTCACTATGTATTATATATACATATAAAATTATATATATATATATAATGAATACAGCATACTCATAAAGTGAACTACTTAGTGCACTGTACGTGTACGTGTGTACACTGACATGTAATAACACAACATCATCGTGCAGTGATGAGGTATGCATGGTATGCCACAATTATTAATGCATCACTGTGTGGCAGATGCTGACTTCATTCATATTACAATATACTCTTTGTGGCACTTTCATGGAGTTTTACCAAGTCTAGAAATGAAATTACAACACTCAGTAACAAAAATGTGACAGCTCTTTTAATTAAATATAACATTTAATGGCAAAATTTATGTGTTTGGGCGTGAAGAAAGCTTTGCTACACTAAGTTGAGCTAAATATCGCACCACCAGCAGCAGCACCACCAGCTACCAAACCAGCTATTCCTAAGACAGTGCAGTAGATCATCAGAGCAAAGGTGGCTAGGAGAGCAAAGGTTGAGTAGACCATGACAGTCTTCATGTAGCAGACTGCTTTGTAAGTGAGGATGTGCAGCTGTATAGTTCCCTTTTCAGCGACAATGATGCCAATCCCTGCTTGTGCCTGAACTCCAAAAAGTTCCGAGTATTTCTCGAGTGTTATCTCAAAGAAGCCACTGTGTGTCTGCATCATGTTATTGGGCACTCTTGGCAGCCTCAGCATGTGAGGCATGGTCCTCACATTGACATACATGTGCTGGACAAATATGCAGAACCACACGAAGTCGATTCCTGCCATGATGAAAGCTACAACATAATACCCTGGGGCTGCCAGACTCACTAGCATTACCACCACTGAGAGTATAAATAGGGCTGGAAAGTTAATGTAGCGTGTAAGTTTGGCACCTCCAACATATTCCCTGCTCTTGTGAATGCAATGGTTTGTACGATTGTAGTAACCATTGACATATACAGGAGTTGTTGTTTCCTCAACTTCAAACTTCTCCTCTTTGAGCAAGCCAACTGTATCATGAGGATTAGTAATGACCACTCCTTGACTGGACTCACCACTAATCCTGTATGGTGCTAGGTTGCTGGTTTGCTGCCATTTAACAGCAGCTGCTGCCATCTTCCTGAACTTGTTGTGGTCTGTTAGACCTGCATTAGACCAAACAGAACTGGCACTAGTGGTCCTCAACCACGATCAACAATGGTGGGACCACGATGGACAGCCTACTTGTCAATGGCTATTGTCTCTTCAGTAGAAACATGAGTGTTATATTTCCAGGAATTCACCATTCAACAATATTCATTGATCTGTTATGTATGCATAAGTATGTATATATGAATCACCACTGACAGTACCAAACCTGATAGTTGGAATGTATATAAAGTGATCCAAATGCTGTGTACAAAGTATGTGAATGTATATGCTGCATTGCTGGACCTGTTTGTTGGTCCTGTATATAGGACTTGTATTTGTGTGCATGGTGTTACCATTGGTGTTGGCATGGTATCACAACGGGGACTATAACTATAATGCACTAAACTGGAAATGTAACGATTTGCCTCACAGTCCGGATAGATGGAGGGAGCAGATCATACGTATGCAGGCACTCACGTAGCAACCCTTGTCAGTCACACCAAACCCACTACTGAAGCATGGAGCTTATGCATATGGCAGACACCCAGGATTCAGCAGCTGTAACCACTTATTTATATACAGCACATGCACATACACATGCACTAGTGGGCATACCGTTGTGCCTGCTGTGCTATATATCATTTCAGGTGGTAGGTAGAGGGCTGGGGTAGGAGAGGGTGGAGGGAGTCATTTGACAGGAGAAAGCACAGGTGGGGGCATGTGGGACAGGGGAAAGTGAGAATGTGCAGGCTGGACAGGGGTGTAATATCATAATATACTATTCTCTATATACTTCATTCTTCTGCTAATATTTGGCAGTGGTGCAGTATCCTGTATCATGATATAACCTCTACTTCACCCTTTTACTAACATTTGTCAATCAGGGGTAGTTACATTTATGTCTTTAGCAGAATCCAATATGTAAATGAATAATTCACTATTCAACTAGATTGAGGCCCTGACTCCCTCCACCAGCCCACATGCAGTCCTGCTCCAATACGGTTTTGCATACAAGCTATAAGCATACATATATACGTACTCCCTCAGGCACACCTCGATCAGGCACACCAAAGCCATCTATACATTCACTCCCATTCCCCCCCAACAGGCACATTCTGCATGGCCTATGCATGTGGCGAGAGCTGGCTTAGCAACACCTCCGGCCATGTACGTAGGTGTAGAGTAACTGCTACCTTCCTGTGTGTCTGCTGCGTGCACACCCTCCATACTGTGTGCAGTAAGGTAAGTGCTGCCGTGTGGTTGAAGGTGAGTGTTTATGCATATATACAGTAAGTGAGAATGTCCTTACATCACAGAAACGGCGCTGTTTGCTGCTCCTATAGGACATGCATCATTGACAGGGGCACACAATGTGAGGGGAGACTATGAATATTATAAATAGTAAACAAAGTATGTATGTAGAGACAGAGACAGCTGGCTATATGGTATAGCTATATCTTCTGTCAGAACTGGGACCGTGGGCAGAGGTAGAGCAACACTGCACTGGACATTCATTCATATGCATGAAGTAGCATTCCAGTTCGCTATGAATATATTTGACCTCCTACTGTAACTGCTGAGTCATGATCATTCGCTAGAGTGCGCACCAATGGCCCAGTTCTACCTAGAAGTGGGCTCTACAGCTGCATCCAGAGGAAGTGCCACTGAAGACTCATTCCCTTACATTTTCCAGGGAAAGAGTTTATCAGGAAAAGATTTTGTTGAACTTGAGAGAAGGCTGTACGTTTTGTAGCTGCAGATGTAGTTAGATACTGTAGCTACTTATAGCTAGCTATGCACATAATTATGATTTATGGTGTACAATGCTTTCCCTCTCTTGTAATCAGGAGATCAAAACCTTGCTGTCAAAAGGCAGAGCTGTATGTTCCTGGCAAGTTCACAAGCAACAACAGACCCTTGAATCTTGGTAACACTTTCACAATACAGTACCTCACACACTCAACCCACTCGCCTCAGTTAGACCTGATATGGGATGGCAGAACAGCAACTTTTACAGGTCAGCCAAAGCTTGCATCACTCCATATGTCACCTAGAGATTATCCACAACATCCCTATGCACGTGTGGCAACATGGAAAGCAGTCGATGGAGGTCTTAGGCAGCTACAGATCCGTAAATGTCAGAGCTGTTCACGTGAATACCACCAGTGTGGTGGTCACTGCTGCAGGTTAAGTCTCAGTGAGTACATGAATGTCGGGGACAATCTGGCCCAGTTCTCCCAACTCACATGCAAGAAGGGCATGAGGCTACAGGAAGGAGAGAAGACTTGCCGTTGGGAATGGTGTCGTGTCGTTGAACGGGTTCTACCAGGGTCTTATCTTTGGCTTGGAGTTGCCACATTGGAGGATGAAACTGACCCAGTTGATGCAGCAACATTTCTAGCAAAGAGGACTCGGCTGCGTGATATCTACGGGACCCACTCCTTTGCCATCGACATACATGCATTACTAAGTAACTACAAAGATCAAGTTGCAAGGGGTGAAAATGTCATTCTTCGCTGTGGGGGGACACTCCTCTACTACAGAGAAGTATGTTATGTGGTGATTGTCTCATACAAGGGTGACCAAGGGCATGATAGTCTTCCGCCTGTTTCGTCAATTGGAGATACTAGCCGGTGTAATTGGAGTAAACTCTTGAATGATGTCGGCGCTTTCACAAAGAGTGGCTACCCATCCTTCCTGCCTCACCATGTGAAGGACAGAAACAAACTATACTGGGACCATGTTGTGTTTGCAGTGAGCCTCCCTGATGGGGCAACACTACGACTGGACAGCGAATCACTTTGCGGAAAGGGTCCATTGGGAACAAATCACTCCGAGCTGTGTCATAGATTTAAGGCTTTCTCATATGATGGATCAGATCTAGTCAGGTGCAAAGAAGAAGAAATGCTATACCAGATGCACCATCATGGGGCGCATGAAGTGAGCTGGGCAGTATGCCTGCACACATGCAGATTTATACAGTAGACTTCAAAACAACTTCAGGACAACATTCCATAAGGCTTCTGACCATAATTGAGTATGCTGTGTGTCTTGCTTTGCTGACCTTTCGCAGGACCCACTCACTGCCTCAGAGGTGAATAAGTTCCTGTTGAAGTTTGACCCAGAGCACAAGAACACATTGCGAGCTCTGGAGATTTGTGTGAACGTAAGCCATGTCATGCACATGCATGAGTTTGCAGCAGGATATGCCATTTGCGATTTACACAGACAAAACAGCATGTGCAAGATGAAAAAGCAACAATATATGGTCACAGATGTTATCATCAGCAATTGCTACGTATCCGGCAATACGTACATGACTGTGCAAATATTATCCAATGGGCAGTTGCAATTATACACACACACACACACACACACACACACACACACACACACACACACACACACACACACACACACACACACACACACACACACACACACACACACACAATGTTGAATACTGTATCTGTATGCCACAACACACGTGCATAACACACTATAAAATTATATGCTTCCAGAGTAAATTACTCTTTAAAATTTCTCTGTAACAGAGACTGCAAGCTTCATCAGTGCTGGAACTTAAAGACATCCTAGATACTGTGAGAGTGGGACCAGTTGTGGAAGAGCACCTGTTGAAGGCTTTCAAGCTGTTGCTCCAGTAAGACCAAATTATCTAATTACGTATGTGCATACCCACATAAATACGCTGAAATGTTGTATGTCCCTTTAGACGGGTAAGGCAAGACAAACTTTTTCAAGTGCACTGACTTTTGGACTCTTGTGAGCGCACATCTCACATCAGAGGTCAAGCTGAGGAAGCCGTGTTAGCGTTGGTACGTGATTGCATGCGGGGATTCTGCTTATGATGATGTGGTAGAGGCTCATGCTACAACACAGCAAACTTGAGTTGTTGTGAATGCTAGTTCTGGAGCTGCACTAGCTGCATGACTAAAAAGAATTCAGCTTCAATGGAAAGACAGGAAAGAAATGGATAACATCACACAGTATGGTGGAACAGTTAGGGAAGCTACACTAGCCAAATGACTGATTGAGAAGGATCTCCAGACGTTTTGACTCAATCTGGGACCTTCTTCAATAGATTTGACACATACAACGCTGAAATGGCAGACTTTATAGACTACAAGCAATGGAAATTAAAGGAAGAGTGGCGGGGATACAGTAAGTGTGTTGGGTGACTAATTTGACAGAGGGTGGGAATAAACGTCTGGAGATCCTGTCATTTGACTAGTGTAGTTTCTCCAACCATTCCAGTATGCAAGAACCTAGCCATGCATAGTTTTCCATCACACAGCATGTGCAACGTAAAAGGGACAGAGAATCCTACAATCACTTCACACTAGCCTCTGTGGCTGGGGCTCCTGCTGTAGCATGGTGGCCAACCCATGACCAATACATAGGTAAGGAGAGAATGGGTGAATTACTACCAAGATGGGCACCTCAGTGTCTGAAATTAACTTCATTATAGAGCATCGTAGGTTGTGGGATCAAGTCCCATCTCATGACTATCTTTTCCTGCCTTTGGAATTGTGCTGAATCTTTCTAATTCAACTTGAGTTGTGATTGAGCAAACACACATGTCCACGTCTATGTCACGTTTAGGGAGAACGTGCATGTGTACGTGTGTATGTGCAATACATATATACAATACAAATGACCATGTGTACAGTAAGTGTAGAATTGTACCTTTTAGTACACATGTGTCAACCAAGACATGCAAAAGTGACACTGCTATTACTAGTCTATTGCTAGTATGTATAATCTTAGTTTGGTACACACATCTGTGCTCTGAGTCCAAACTCCTCATTGTACCTATCGCAGTTGCAAGAAAAGCTCTGGACCATCACTTCAGCACAAGCCTCAAGCCTGGTTGAGGCATTCCGTCGCTCTACTCAGGCATTTAAAGTAGTTTGCAGGTTATTACAATACACACATGCACACACCATAAATACTAACGTAGTGATTTGTACGCAAAGTTAAGTACCACTTTTGCCTGAACTTTGACTTCTAATGCAGTTAAATGTTTAAGCTACTATGCTATTTCCAAAGCCTTAAATATGTATCTAGTTTTTTACCTATACAACACAACACACACACACAACAATGACAATTTACCCTTGTATGCACATTGTTATATTCTTTATAGACATATTCAAGACTTCGGAGAAATTGATAAGGTGCTAGAGGTAGTTCCAGATGAGAGGAGCTGCAGAGTTATAGCACGCCAGGAGGTACGAGTGTGTGAGTATATACGTATGTGCTCATCTCTCGTAATCATAGTTCCATATGTGTTTTATACATCCCAAACACTCATACTATCTCACCTCTTTGTCCTTGTAGCTCCAGAACCGTTTTGCTCCTGCTATAGTACAACTACAAGATCTAAGAAGAGCAATGACGTGAGTACGACTGTTTGCCACTGTACAATAGGGTGGATGATTTGAGCTGGTGTGTGTGTGTGTGTGTGTGTGTGTGTGTGTGTGTGTGTGTGTGTGTGTGTGTGTGTGTGTGTGTGTGTGTGTGTGTGTGTGTGTGTGTGTGTGTGTGTGTGTGTGTGTGTGTGTGTGTGTGCTGAATGTGGACATCTGTGCTTATTTGTGCACATTTACATGCTTGTGTACGTGTGTGTATCATGCATATGGCATGTGGCATGTGTGTGTCTGTGTGTGTTTGAGCATGTTCATGAGCTGGTGTGTGTGTGTGTGTGTGTGTGTGTGTGTGTGTGTGTGTGTGTGTGTGTGTGTGTGTGTGTGTGTGTGTGTGTGTGTGTGTGTGTGTGTGTGTGTGTGTGTGTGTGTGTGTGTGTGTGTGTGCTGAATGTGGACATCTGTGCTTATTTGTGCACATTTACATGCTTGTGTACGTGTGTGTATCATGCATATGGCATGTGGCATGTGTGTGTCTGTGTGTGTTTGAGCATGTTCATGAGCTGGTGTGTGTGTGTGTGTGTGTGTGTGTGTGTGTGTGTGTGTGTGTGTGTGTGTGTGTGTGTGTGTGTGTGTGTGTGTGTGTGTGTGTTGAGTGTGGACATCTGTGCTTATTTGTGCACATTTACATGCTTGTGTACGTGTGTGTATCATGCATATGGCATGTGTGTGTCTGTGTGTGTTTGAGCATGTTCATGAGCTGGTGTGTGTGTGTGTGTGTGTGTGTGTGTGTGTGTGTGTGTGTGTGTGTGTGTGTGTGTGTGTGTGTGTGTGTGTGTGTGTGTGTGTGTGTGTGTGTGTGTGTGTGTGTGTGTGTTGAGTGTGGACATCTGTGCTTATTTGTGCACATTTACATGCTTGTGTACGTGTGTGTATCATGCATATGGCATGTGTGTGTCTGTGTGTGTTTGAGCATGTTCATGTTTGTGTGTATGTATGTATGTATGTACGTATGTCTGTGTGTGTGTATGCATGTATGTATGTACGTATGTTTGTATGTATGTATGTATGTGTGTATGTATGCATGTATTTACAGTGTGTGTGTGTGTCTGTCTGTGTGTATGTATGTGTGTGTGTGTGTCTGTGTGTGCACATGCATGTGTTGCATGTAAGTGCCTACAGCTGCTGCCTCCCTGTATGTATGTATGTGTGTACATGTGTGTGTCTCTCTATGGTACCACTATATACATAGATGTGTGTATCTAGTCTGTACCCCTTCACTTCTTCAACTCTCTTTCAGCTGTCTTTCAATTGGTGAAACTGGCGAGCACTTTGAAAGAATGAAGCAGGAAGTGAAAATTGAATGTAAAGCCCTCCTCAATGCTGTATGTTAATAAGACTCACAGCTCATAGGTTGAGATGAGACATAACATGTATTGTACTATATGGTCATATCTATAGACAGTATATGCACGCCTACGCAAAACTGTGTACGCATATATACGCATCACAACCTTTATTCTGCAAAATGTGCATGTAATTACCATTTGTTCTCATACTTAGTGCACTTCAAACAGTGATCTTCCTTTGGTGAAGACCGCAATGCTTGCATCCTCATCAGCAAGTGATACCCTCACAGACACTGATGCCAGTGACAGTGAGGAGGTGGAGTTTGATGATCATTCCTCCCCTCTGTTGGGTAGGAAGCGAAGCCGCTATGGTTTGTCAGACACTGATTGTAACTCTGATGAGGGAGCACATCAGGGCAAGCTGGCGGCAGGTGACAACACTCTAACAGATGTCACTGATGATGAACATGACGTCAGTGTCAGAGGCGACTACAGTGACAGCAGTGATGCCACTACTGTGGATGACTCGGACGAATAACACTTGAATAATTGTGTAGGAATTCCCAAGAGTCTGAGTAAACTTTTTATAGCAAAGTTTATACTCAGCATATTATTTCTACTTACTTACAGTATGTGTATAGTCCTAAAAATAAGTATAGTAGTAAAGATTAAAATATTTCATTGTATAAGTATTGAAGGTGATTATGTATATAGGATCAGTGATCAACAAGCAGGTACTGAATTAAATTTTGAATGCAATGCACATGTACCATGTTGATCACATGCTTCTCATCACCTTGAGCATACCAGTGTGTTATAGTTTATTAACCACTAATTAGATTTTGCTGAAAGTAATGAATACCATTAACTAACAAGTTTGGCGGGAAAAGAAATGGCTGCGTCACCTGCCGCAAAGAGAGTGAAGCGTCCCTTCTACAGAAGAGGGGAGATAGTCGTTGACCATGGAAAGACACTAAAGTGTTTCAAAACCTGGCCAGAACTGGAGATGTACCTGTGAGTAGATCACATGTCAGAGTTTGATGAGCATATAGCTAATAGAGTCTGATGCTAATGAGTTTAAGCTTGCATGCACTAATATTGTACTGTGCAGTGATTGTTTGCAATTTGTTCTGTAACTCTAGAGTGTGAGAATTTAATGGTTGCTGGACAATTGTCCAGAGTGTGGAGTGCATACATACTATAGGAATGTACCATATTTGCCTTAATAGATCTTCCCTTTGAAGTAAAATGCCTTTGTGAAGGGCACTTCCGATGGAGCTTCAGAAATCCTTTCTGACTGAGGGGCACCATTTTTAGGGAGATCCTTAGTAATTTGAGGCACCCTATATGAGGTGAATATGGTATTAAGAATGTTAGCTAACATTCTGAAGAATGGCTGTTGTACATTAATACGTACATATACAATCATGTAATAATGTTAGAGCATAATTGAGGGCAACATCGAATCCTAAAGCCTCCTTTAGCTACGTATTTTTGCCACTGACTTCTGTATGGTGCGCTTAGAATGTATATTACACGGTACACACATATTTATCCATATGCAGACGTGAGAAGTTCTCAGTGGGTGACTTTGCGAAAGCTGAGGTGCATTTTCCGAATGTCTTCACTAGCAATCGCCGCCCTTGGTGCCGGGATAAGTACCCAACTGTCACGATGCAGTACCTCCAACACTCCACACATTCAGCAGAGAAGGACTTGATTTGGGATGGGGAGAAGGCCACCTTCAAGGGGAATGCAAAGCTTGCCAGACTTCATTGCCTGCAGAACAACACTCTATTCAGGATAATGACATGGCGGAGGGAGGAGCAGTCTCTACGGCAACTGAGCATTACGCAATGCCAAGAGTGCACTATTGGTGGTCACCACTGCAGTGGAGGATGTTGTGCAACTCCTTTGAGCAAGTTTACAACCGCTGAGAACCCTTATGTTGAGTTAGCTTGTGCGACATGCAAGCAAGATGCAACCTGCCTACTCGACATGAAGACATGCAACGGTAGAGAGTGCTATGTGGTCGAGCAAGTGCTACCGGGTTCATATGTGTGGTTTGGTGTGCCAGAAATGAGCACTCCTTCAAGTGCGTTGCTGAACGAGCGTGATTTTCATCGCTACTGGACACAGGAGAGTGTGTACGGTGTCCATTCCTTCGTGCTGGACATGCACACATTGATTGCAGCTTACCAAGAGCAGATTGCAAATGGCCGCCAAGTTGTGTTTCGTTGTGGCGGCACCTTCATGTATACTTCTGAAGTGTGTTATGTTGTGATTGTCACTCATGAAGGCGACAATGTCCATGACAGTCTTCCCCCTATTACTAGTCCATTCGCTGCTGATGATAGATCACCTAGGTGTGATTGGTCCAGGCTTCTAAACCAAAATGGCCACTACACAAAGAAAGGCTATGCCCAGTTCTTTCCACATCATGTGAAAGTGGACCCCAGCTCCTTCTGGGACCATGTTGCATTTGCATTCCACCTTCCGACCCGGGCCACATTGTCTATTCCTCAGAAGGACCTCATCGGAGGAGGCCCGCTGCCTACAAAGCACACATGGTGTCACAAGTTTCGGCGAGTCACAGACAAATCAAGTCAGGTGTGTGCAGAGGAGGAAGCAGAGTATCAAAGTTACAACCGAAGCATTGACCTGACTGGCATAGACAGTAATGAACTATTCAGTCCCATCGATGATGCTGATGGCTCTGCAGACACACTGCAATTTTCGCATCCATCACAAGCCAATTTGCACAGCTTGCTGACTGGGAAGAGGCAGGAACATCTACATTGTAAAAGACAAGAGCCCGTTGGAAATATAAGCATAAAACAGCGCTTCAGCAGCTTTGAAAGAGGCCTGCATTGAAATATGTTGTTTCATAGCTAGTGCATAGCTGTGTCTATCACTGAATGACCAGATTTGAAACAGGAAAGACACAAAGCGGAGAAGAATCACTAAATATAGTAAATTTAATACATGTTAGTTTTACACATATCAGTTGATGGCAGTAACATTCATGATTGTGTGCAACATGAAAGGAGTTGGCTATTATGATTTAGACGGTGGAGAAAGGCCTTCAACAACTGCATGTCAATCTATACATGTGATGGTTGCATTAAGGTAAGACAGCGGTGTAGTGGGATGGGGAATTGTTACACTGAAACCCAGTGTGAGGCTATGGTGATGTGTGGCAATAATCACTGGATATTACGCCAAACCTGGCAAGGTCAATACAAATTGATCCCTGGCCAGGGGGACCAAAGTCCTATTTATGGCAACCAGTGATCGCCTCCCCAGTCATCCAACAAACAAAGATGGAAGAGCCACAGACAGCTGCTGTTTCAGCCTTGTTGGGCCTCGTCAGTGTGGCATAGTGATGGCAATTGCTGGATGCCTCTTCCATCTTTGTTTGTTGGAAGACTGGGAGGTGATCACTGGTTGCCATAAATAGGACTTCGGTCCCCCTGGCCAGTGATCAATTTGTATTGATCTGGCCAGGTTTGGCGTAATTATCCAGTGATTATTGCCACGCATCAGCAGTGCAGCATCTCCTGTACTTCCGGGCCTGTGCTTATAGTTCTACAGTTGGATGCACTACCTAAGTTTGGCTGTCCCTGTTGATGTGTGAGCCAGCAGATGGAACATGCACATACTGCTGAGGAATACAAGGAGGTGGTGCCAGTGTGTCTGTGACTGTATGTGTGGCTTGGAACGCCAGAGAACTATTTATAGGCAATCCCCAGCAGGTGATCAAGCAACGACATGCCTCAAGTGGGAAGAGGTTTGGCAGAACTGCCAGCTGAAAGGCCAATATGGTCCATGTGTGCACTCATTTGAGGTCAATCTTCATAACAGCAACCATGCAGCAACTCGTCATGTATAAAAGATGGAGCTGAACCTCATTACAGGCTTCACCAGCACTAAAGGATACGTGTGCAGCATGCACAGCAGCTATAGAAGTTAGCTGAATGTTGTTGTAACTATAGGCCAGAGTCATGCATGAACATTAATAATTTTACACATGCATACCTAATATGTTTATATTGTTATAAAATTTTATGTGTAGATCAGGAGAGAATGGGGAGCTCAAACTCCACGGGAGGAAAGAAGTGTGACCGTGTGACAAGTACAGGTGTTGATGCTGCCCTATATAGAAGGAGAAGTGAAGTGGGAGAGAGATGGCTCCGGGGCGTGGGTATGGGGTGCTGTGGACATCAAGTCATTGATACACAACACTAGCTATATAACTAAGGACACTGCGGACTCTAACTTGGGTGGCTGGCGAAATCTTCCATCTAGAGGAAGAGTAGTCAATTGTATTCCAGATTTCTGTCGATGATACATTGATTAAAGTCAAGATTGATAGTTTCGTCTCGTTTCGTTCCATTAAGGAGTCGTTTGAACGTTCTCGAACGAATGAATATTCAAGCTGCACCAGCGTAGGCCATGTTTGACTTCAGTACGAAAGCTCGGGTAAAACGCACGCACATCGCCGACTAGGTCAGCTGGGCAGGCCCAGGCTCGCCCTAACTTCATGACATAATAAATCAGCCGACCTCACTGGGGCTTGATTGAGCTTGCCCCGAGAATGAATGTAATATCTAGTAGCTGCACAGAAAATGGCAGTGGCTGCGGCATTACCGAGTAGAAGGAACTTTCTTCATGGATATACAATCCGAACGGGCACTCAGGAAATGCAGGAGAGCCATCTGTGAGTAGGTAGGAACTTGATTTACTGAGCAATCAAGTAACACTAATGTTGTAAGACGTTTTGACCACGAACGTCTTCGTCGGTCAACTTGAAGTGTAAGTGACAGGAGAATAGAAGCAGGAAATTACAAGTGACAGGTTTTGATGATAAAATGAAATGAGAATGATGCTAGTGGTGTGGAGATTGGAGCAATGATAGTGCCAAAGAGGAGTTCAAACGCGACCTCCACGCGCGCCCGTTGCTAAATCGCCACCAAACTTCCCAGGCACCTGGAGCATCTATCGTATAGAGTGTCCTAGGGGGATCGATATGTAATAGTTAAATGCCGACCAAGAGGTGTCTACGGGATTTAGATCACGAAGCTTGAGGGCGCGAAGCGCCCGAGTGCTGAGTGGTCTAAATCCCGTAGACACCGATTGGTCGGCATTTAACTATTATAGATCCAAAACGACTCACTAACCCAATCACGTCTCTACTGATTGGCGACAAACCCGGTCCTCTAGGCAACGTACGCCGTCTAGAACGCCGCTTCTTCGGTTAGAATGGCTTCAGGAACGTCTGGTTGCTTTTGCGTCGGCAAATGAGAGTTCGGCGTTGGCTCCTGTGTCGCCTGCCAAAAGGGAGCTTCCCTTTCGGGCTCAAGCTCCACCTCTGAAGCGCCTACAGTACAGTTCCAGCAAAAGGTCGCGTTTCTCCGCGCAACAGCTCACAGCTGCCACCGCTCTATTCAAAGCCGACGTCCCTGAAAACATAATTCAAGAGAGAACAGGCCATCGCTCTTTGGACGCTTTAGGGTGTATGGACGTTCTACAGAAAAGCAACATGGCGCAGCCGCCAAGATCCTCAAGAGGTAGAAGAAACTCCAGTGACTTCTGACTCTATTATTATTATTATTATTATTACTATTACTATTATTATTATTATTATTATTATTATTACTACTATTATTACACTTCTGTCTATTATGTATAGTAATAGCGTATGGATGACGTCATAATTATATCGTCACGCGCACTCTGCCCGCAACGTACGTATACGGGATTTATCGTCACGCGCACTCTGCCCGCAACGTACGTATATGGGATTTATCGTCACGCGCACTCTGCCCGCACGTACGTATATGGGATTTATCGTCACGCGCACTCTGCCCGCACGTACGTATATGGGATTTATCGTCACGCGCACTCTGCCCGCAACGTACGTATACGGGATTTATCGTCACGCGCACTCTGCCCGCAACGTACGTATATGGGATTTATCGTCACGCGCACTCTGCCCGCACGTACGTATATGGGATTTATCGTCACGCGCACTCTGCCCGCACGTACGTATATGGGATTTATCGTCACGCGCCAAGCTATGGAATGATTCTATGAGATTTAGAATCATCGTATAGACGCACGTTACCATGGCAACGGGATCTATGCGCAAATAAGCTATATATATACAGCCCAGGAGCGCGCGGCGAAAATCCACAAAACGGCGGCCGTCATTTTGGTTTTACGGAGAAAGGGCTGGGGAGGCCTACTGACCTGCATGAAACACCCATAGAGTCCAGCTCAACCAACTTGGAACTCAGAAAGGATACATAGTGAAGTGGTACAGGTATGTCACAGCATAGATAGTGGAGAGCACTACTATCTATGGTCACAGCTTTACCTAATAATTGACATCTGTGAGTTCATTAGCATTACAAACTTAACTTTAATACTTTCAGGATGAGGCTAACCACACGTTTTGGCAACTTCGTCATAAAATGTCGATGTTGTCAACAGCGTAGAGACTCATTGCAATGTATGTACAATGATGGATCAGTCATGTAGCAGATTTGAAGCTCAATTGCTTAGGACATTTTAAGGCGAGTAGGCATTGTCAGCTGATACTGTTGTCAACTAGATCTATCACTCGGTATTATTTCTGTTTCAAGTCACAGCCATACCCCTCTTCAAATTATCTTCACCTTTGTTGCCTTCAGTTTATAAGCTGATGAATACTTGTATATGTGGCTGATTAATTTCCCAAAGTTTTAAATCTAGTGCACAAATCAGCTTGAAAGCTACCAAGCATTGATATGTTATTAAAACAACACAGTCTTCCCTCCCGTGCACATGTAGGCGTTCAGATGACTATATATATGGGATATTTCGGACAGCAGAGATTTACCTTCCTCGTGTGTTCACTGCCAATGGTCGTCCACAGTATCGGGGCAATCCTGTTGTGCTGCAGTACCTCCAGCACTCCACCCACTCGCCAGAGAAGGACATTATTTGGGATGAAGCAAGGAAGGTGGCTACCCTCGTTGGAAACCCAAAACTTGCCAGTCTCCATATGTCTCCTGATAGCAGGTATATTGCCCGTGTAGCATCCTGGAGGGCAGAAGGACCTGTCCTTCAGCAATTGCGAATTTATGATTGCACTAGGTGCAATAAATCTAGTGAGCATCAGTGTAGTGGTCAGTGCTGTGCAATTCCACGGAATAAATTTGTGGATGTGGGCAATCGGTATGTTGAGCTAGCACAAGTTACCTGTAAGAAGGGCATAGCAGATAAGACGACCTGTGATGGTTCAAACTGCCAACAGGTGGAGAGACTTCTTCCAGGTGCTTACGTTTGGTTTGGGCACGCACATGCCATAAATTGGTTGGATCTGATGTATGGGGGTGAAACACACAAAATGGAGCCATTGGATGAGAATGACTTTAAGCGGAATTGGGATCGAAAGAGCCAGTATGGGAATCACTCATTTGTGAGTGACATACATAACCTTCTTACAGCTTATGGGCGCCAAATCCCTAAAGGAAGGAAAGTCGTCTTCCGATGTGGTGGTACACTGCTCTACCAGCAAGAGATCTGCTATGTTACCATAGTAACATTTGAGAATGACGGGTATCATGACATCCTTCCCACTGTCAACAGCCCTGCTGCTGACAATCCTCAGTGTGACTGGTCTGGACTGCTAGATGAGAACGGCCGTTATAGACATGTTTGTGACCGCTATCCAACGTTTGTGCCATGTTCAGACACAAACCTAATGGTGTTTGCATTTCACCTTCCCAACGGTATGGCACTGTCACTTCATTGTGAGGAACTCGTTGGAGGTGAGCCGCTTCAGACCGAGCATGATTGGTGCCACCGATATAGGTATATGAAAGACCAGTCAGCTACCAGGTGCATGGCAGAAGAAGAGGCATATGCATACCATCAGTGGATAAAAGAACAAGTGAGTCCTTGGGTATTGATATTGTAGAGGCTCATTGTTGCGTCAGAGTTAACAGAAGTCAAGTAAAAGAGCAAATATGCAATAAGAAGTGAGTAAAAAACTCGGGACGTTTCAACCTCGAAGATCTTTGTCAGCCGAGGAGACCGAAGGTGAGGGCGAAAGTGGTCCAATAGATACTAAGCTAAGCAGATGACATCATGACAACAAATGAGAGTGGAGGAAAAACTGGTGAATGAATTAGTAAGACAGAATAAACAGTTATGGAGGA